>JAGXCT010036993.1:0-11939 GCA_022495035.1 Philopotamus ludificatus
CTTTCCACTCTTACTGTTTTTGATCTTGAACCACTTGATTTAAAAAAAAAATTTAAATCAATTGGTTCAATTTTTTGGGCCAATACGTCTAGTCCACAGAGTGTTAAGGTATCATATTTAGATATGAAAAAAATATATTTGCATTTTATATTTTTTCTTGTTAAAGTGTTAAATTCAATTAGGCATATTTTATTTTATTGGTTATTAAGCGCTGACTAATATACATATTTTTTTATCTAATCAATCGCGTCGGTTTTTATTTGAATTGATTAAATACGCGTTGATTTGATTAATTTGGAGGCTGTGACAAATTACCGCCGTTTAAAAACTGAATCAGCGATCATATCGTTGAAAATAGCGGCTCTGCATCCGCGGCGACGCAACGCCGCACATCCTCTCGGACCCTCGCCGAACTTTTCCGACCACCGTTCGCTCGGCCACTTTCTAACACCACCGCCCGTCAAAATCCGAACAGATTAATCTCGGGGCATCGGCTGTGTTTGCGTCTACTCGTGTTTGGGGCTAATAGAGCCGTCGGTTTGGGCCTTATCGACCGGTGGCCGATGGCGAAATGGGCCGCGGAAGCTTTTTGTCGATCGACGTTTGATTGACGCGTCCGTAAATGGTTTCGGTTCGTTTCCGCGTCGTGACAGCCGAGCCGGTAAGTAGGCCTTTGAGTTGTGACCAAGAGATTTGTCGATAAAATTACCATTACGAAATGGCATTTGAACATGCAACGGACTAACATGCCACTCGGACAAAGCCGTTTTTGTCTCTACCTCCGGTGTTAAATGTCGCCCGAATTAACATCAAAGAGACATCGATTGTTGGAGACGCAAAAAAATGATTAATACCGTTGATGCATTCAATTTATGACGTTTTAAGATGAAAACATTGACAGACATTAATTGCCATAGCGGATTTAATTCCATCCTAATTTATAGCTCATACTTAATATTAGCCTCAGGTATAATTTAATTTGTTTTAACTATACATGGATATTATCCATAAGGAAATAATAAAATTATCGTCTTGATTGGTCTATCGATGCTTAAACATTTCCAAAGTTTATAGATGCCGCAATTAAATTTTAATTAAACAGCCTTAATTTTTATTTTAATTATAACATTATGAATATATCTCAATATTATGAAATATGTAAATTGAATAATTACACAATGTTCTATGCCTAATTATCACTATCACATTTCCCGCGTAAAACGTATCGAATGCATTTAAACGCATCCGTTTCCAATTTCTACATATCTAATGCAACAGAGTGATATAAAAAAATGCACGAAAAAAAAACTAGTTTTTTTTTCATGTTATTCGGCACGATTAACCCCTTATCTACCGGCGCCGATATCGAACAATCGACTCCCGATCCGGAAACAATGGGCCGATGCGACTGCACATGCGTGCGATGCACCCGGTTATGCATTTGAACCTGTTTCGTGTTAGAATTTGACAGAACAACCTGCAGGTCCAGTTTTTCAGGTTTTCATTGCGGGCACGCGTGCATTCAAATCGACAGGGGCGCTCAAACGCGGCCGACGGACCGACGCCGCTTTCGGAAAAGTCGGAAAATTGCGTACACAATCGATCAAAAGTGATCGATTGCGTTTAATTGATTTTTTTTTTTGCTAACGCGTGTTCATTTGCGACCCCTGATCTAATGACGTCCACGGGGGTACCCCAAGGTCCCCGGGCAGGGGCGCACGCCGCAGGATCCGGTCTAACTCGTTATGGAACCGGGTCCATCCGCAGCATCTCTCGTCCTGCGACCACTTAATAACACCCCGAGTTCCGTTCTTTTATAACCAGTTATATATTGCGGCGACCAATCGGCATAACCCATCGCGATACCGATATCCCGGAAGGCTCTCGTTTGGTGTTGTCGATTGTTGTTGTTGTTGTTGTCCGAGTCACGTGCCACGGCCCCTTTAATGTTTGTTGTTGTGATCGAGTTTGGTTGTCGATGCGTGCCATGCGGTCTGGCGATGATTGGTTTCTATTAATTTGACCACTGGGCTCGTAACTGGTCATGCTGTTGGTTTTTATAATATTATTTAATATTATAATGGATTCATATTAGCAAGTATACCATTTTTATGATAAAAAAACATAGCTTCCGTATAAAAAAAACTCTTTATAAAATTATTTATTGTGACAATCATTTCTAACTTGTTCGAAATATTTTAAATCTAGCCAAATTTTAGCTTAACGCGTGGGCCAGACGTACTAGCCCATAGGATATTTTAGCAAACAACTTGAACTATGTATTTTATTGAATCGAATATCAGATCAAACCCTATAGATGCTTCTTATTCATTTTTCCAATGAATATCTCTTTTAAATAAATTTGTAAAAAATAATAATGAGAGTATAAAAAGAGGGGAAAAGATTAAGATTCATTTTTATAGCAGTCACATTTTTTTTCTAAGTATTGCATTTATTTAGATTTTATCTTAAAAAATACTCGATGTTTTAGATACGGTTTTAATTCAAATTAAATTATTTTTCATACTCTTTTAGAGTAAATCTAAGCTATCGTCTCTAGCAATTAAAGCTCTGATTATTTTTTTAACCATTTCCAATCTGAATCCCATAGATTAAACTACAACTGACCGCACTAAGAATTTTAATCTTTTCAATGTGTTCACTTTTAGTCGAATCTTTGAGTTACTAACGTTATATTTTTTTTTATAAATTTATTAAAAATGATATTCATTGAGAAAATTAATAAGAAACATCTGTAGAATTAAATTTATTCAAGCTCTGAAATTGATTCTATTTTTTTCAAGTTTAATTTTATTTGATTTAAGGCGGAAATAAATAGCATAACAAAGTTAATATTCTAGAAATACAATGAAATTCAGGGATCTTATTTTACCTAGGCCTGCTTCTATAGCATCTATGCTTCATATGAATGTTTCTAATCTTATAAATTCGAAGGAAATAATTAGAGTATCTTCTAGATTCGAAAGACTATAAAAAAAATCGCTTAAAAATATTTATTGTTTTATTATCATAGAAGTATAACATAAAATTATTAACACCTTCTGTTTTCACTAGCGTTGACTAAATTTATTTGTTTACAATTTTTTTGGGCGAGTTTAACCGTCAAAATTATGATGTTTTCCCTGAAAATAGTTTTTCAGTCGTCGTGACATTTCGATTGTTTCTAAAGTAGTTTTTTTAATTAGATTCGTGTTCTTTATATATTTTCATCATTGAATATTATTCTAAATCCTTTTGTAGGTCATTCGTTCTATTACGTTCATATATGACATTCAATAACAACACGACATTTGCAAAAATCCATTACGCCGAATGTCGTTGGGCTTAGTCATTTCGGCTACCCGCGATCTTATCGCGATAATTGTGCGACATACATAAAAATAAAAATAAAAAAAAAACACGTTTCGCATACACATACCGTCGATCTAAATTCCGCGCGAAAAAAAAATCACAATGGAATCAACAATGCCGTAATTATTGGTTGTGTCCCGCGGAAAAATTAGCAATGGCAATTTTGGCGAAAAGGACAAACACGGCGTCGATTTTTATTGCCGCTAATTGAATCGTTACCGAGGGCGTGTCTCTTTTGCGCAAGAGAACGCGATTTTAATTAAATTAACCGGCAAATCTAAAATTGAGCTAAGCGCGAAGCGATAAATCCGCGAAACGTGTTTTTTATTGCGAGAAATTCTATCGGTTAATTGGCGGTTAATTGATGCTGGCAAGCCGATCAATTGACGTCGTTATGTATCACGAAATTAATTATTTTCGTATTTTTTGATTGATTATTTTATTAATTTGCAGGCGGCGCAGAGAGCTCCCAGATCGAGTGATGCAGAACAGCGAGTGGCGCAGTGGAGGAGGCGAACACACGCTGCTGCTGGAGAGCAGTGGGTCAGAGGGACCTCAGTCGGATGGACCTCCGACCCTCCTCTACGACTACTACAAACTGCCGCCGCTACCACCCACCCAACAGATCATCACGACTAAGGACACGAAGTTCGCAGACGTCTGGGCGTGAGTCAAACGAAAAAAAATCGCAATCAAATATTTAATATTATTTTATCGAACGTGTGACCGTACGCACATCTCGCAGATCACAGCATCGTATCGAAAAATTGATGGAAAAAAATATATATATGTTTAGTGTCGCATTTGCATCATTGAAACGGACGGGGTGTGCAGTTATCTTATTGCCGATTTGCATATCTACGGGGGTTGTTATTGAAACTTTTTATGCCCCATTTGCTCATTTCTATTAAAGTTGGGTTGTTAACAAGTCCCATGCCATTCACCGGCGGCTGTTTAATATTCAGGAAATGGGAGAGCACCTCGAGGCGCTCGTATTTCGCGTCTCTAAGAATGCCCGAAAAATTTATTCAGAGCCGGGCGCGTGATTTATCGAGTATTTAATTTAAATTTTTATTATTTGTTATTCTTGACGCGCCCCATTGTGCCGGGGATCCGTTTAAAAAATGCGCGCGCACGGCTAAAGGGTTAAATCGCGCGTGAGATAAATTTCGCGCAAAAAAATATATGCGAACGGAATAAATTTCGCGCGAATCGATACACTCAGACGTATCGATTAATATTTCGCCATTTAATCGGACTCGTTTTTTTTTCGGTGGTTCGAAACGGAAATCGTTACGACGAAAAACGCATATTGATTTAATTGATAGGAAATATATTTTTTTTTATAAACACGATTCAATCAAATTAAACAGATACATCATTCGTTGCGATAATACTGAGAACGTAATACATATTTTATAATCGCTTATTATGAAAATGGTGCAAGTCCATTGTATGCATTGTTTCGATATATTAACACATTGTCTACGGGGGTCGTGGATTCCGCGTCGAATACGTTTTTGCATATGTCCGGGGCGCGCATATCAAACACTACGTGTTTGATCAGTTGTAACTTGTACAACGTTATGTTTTATTAGATACTTGAAAACATTCTATGTTAAATCAGTTATTCCAAATATTTTATGGCTCTTTCACAAGGTGTGTGTTTTGAAATTGCCGGTTATTATCGGCAATTGTTTAATGTTTTATTAAACGTATTTACTGCAAAATTAACACCATTTATAAGTTTAATTATTTATTACACTGCCATTATCATTTGTTTTTTCGTCAGCCGATATTATGCGCTTTTATCTGCTGTGTCTATTACAATGTTTTGTTTTTTTCAAATATTTTCTTATCGGTAAGATACTTACTAATCGTAATTGTTCCCTTTTATTTATGACGTTCCTCAACATTTGAAATCTCACACACATGACTTCTATATAAATTTTCCAAACTCAACATTCAAAAGACTAGAGCTCCTATGAGATATAATTTATTTTTTTGCATCAACTATCCAGTAACTGTTGAAGTTCAAGCAATTCAATTTTCAGCCTAATATCTTGATTAATAAGAGAATTATGATTTTTTTTGTAAAAAACGACGTTTCACTATATTTCGGCGTACGCGCCCCGCTTCAGCGCATGTTTGCTCGCGATTCGCCCCGTATTCAATGTGTAAATATAAAAAAAAATGCTATAATTTTTATTACATTGAAATCGTTTACTTATTCGTTGAGATGTTAGCCGCGGAATGAAGACGGAATGAAAATTAGATCCTCAGGAGTGTTGTGTTCCGTGGACATAGTGGGCGGCGGCTCCACACGCCCGGCACCTTTGTATGCAAATTCCGGCAGCCGCCTCGGAGCTTCTCTCGTCTCTTGTCCACAACATTCGTCTTCCATTGTCTTCGATGACGACCTGATGGAGTTATGCCCGACGACTGTTGAGGTAGCGCAAAATTATGCGACGGCCGTACCAGACGACATGTCCAGGCCTTTGTGCAAATTCAACAGAGACGACCGCTCGCCGGACGATACTACCGCATCCACTGTGGACCAGTGGCTGGTTGTTAGCTCGAATATATAAATAAAACATTTTTTTTAATAATAATATTAATAAATTGAGTGATTACCGCTACCGCGATTCGTGGCATCCATCCATCTGAAAGATTCAATTATAATAAACATCTTAAACATTGCAATCGAATGAATCGTTAAATCTTTCTCTTAGATTTTCCAAGAAAGCATCGTAAAATATATCGTAACATATTATTTGCCATAATGAAGCGATCAATCGCAAGGCGTTGTGAATCCATTTAACTATCTTAACGCTGTCTATCACCGATGACATGATGAGTAGCTAGTAATAAACTATATAAAATCTAGATGCTTTAATCAAGCTTATTTAAAATTTTGTGCAATGAAATGGATGCTAAACTTAAAGCCCTTTATTACATACTGAAGTGAAATGTGCACTAGGTAACTTATATGTCACGGAATCCGAAGGGGGTATATCATATACCCTAAGCATTTTTAGTCAAGATATCGATGAATTCTTCATCAATATCTTGACATTTAACAAAAAAATAGTTATTCATGATATGCTTCATAATTAGGTCGATATTTTCTCGCCCCAGACATGCGCTCTCTCAGCATGTGTCACTCGTACGTTTTACTCGCACTCGGCACATCGTACCGGATGCGAGCGAGATAAAATATCGCGGCAACAGCGGCAAATATTATTATTTTTTTCGCAATTCAATACAATAAAGGGCATTGATTATTTATAATACTTATTGATTCGACATTTTTATACAAATACATAAAGTATTATTTATATTGAAAGATTAAAAACTTATGGTATTCAATAGACCCCATCGGCGCAGCTTGGTTACAAATCCTTGCATTTCTAACATCTCTACATGTTAACTTGTCAATTATTTTTAATATAATTGTCTGTTTTTGGCGAGCTGGAACAATTTTGGAGCTCCAAATCCAAATCTTTTGCAAATATTGCAGAGCTACAACAGCTTCTTTCTTCCCAAGCACCGCTTACCTTCTAATTATTCTCTATAATGCTCAGCAAAGACGAATACTTTTGTCCACGAATAATGTGTCCAAATTACTCAAATTTACGGTTTTTCATATGAATTGTTAAACCCCATCTCAGACAAACTTCGTTAACACGATCAGTGATACGAATGCTGATACGTGTGCTGAACTTTAATGGGGTCTCTGTACTCATAAATAAAACATTTTGATTTTAAAAAAGTTCAATGAATTAATATGTAATATTTTCTTCACTTGGGGCCTCTCAGTGCGTCTAATCTTACGGCGCCTGTGTGCGCCGCACAATCCGGCCATATGGCCGGAGCGCCTCTGAACATGATCCGTTAATATTTGTAGTTAAACGAAATTCTGAATTTGTCAGAAGAGTAATTCAATGTGTCAAAACAATCTTTTGTTGTTTTGCTTCTGTTTTCTACAGTCTATTTATAAATATACTGTAGTATACTACAGAAACAGATATAAGAATTCATCTCGCCAATGCTGTGCCAGCTTTGAAAAAAATATCATTAAGCTTTCTGACAGTATATAGTATTTTTAGATCAATGTTTAATATTAGAGTAAAAATTCGGCATATTTTCTAAACAACCACGTATTCCGGGGGGATCAATCATGATACGTGACTATTTTATGGTGTACAATATCCGATGGATGTTTACAAGATCCTACGCCCAGATACGGAGCCGACACGACCGCACTATGGAAGCCGATTGTTAACAAATAATAATATATATAAAAAAAAGAGATAACCGAAAAGGTACGCAATAAATTTATTTACACACAGTGCGTACGATGAGCAGCAGCTACCCCCCGAGTCGTCTAGTTTCTATCACGATTTTTTTACTCGTCTTCTCGTTCCACTCATCCGAAATGTGTGCACCATCATCATCCACACGTTATTATGCCCCGAGAGTTACCTGCCTCCATCGAAATTACAATGGAGTGAATGAGAAAAAAATATAACAGCCATTGTGGGTCGCGTACGACTTTAATAAAGTGTACTACCAAATATGGGGGCCACGAATAGATCCCCGATCGTAAACTTTAATAACGACGGATCGTTTTAATTGCCAGCGAGCTGTTCTTTGACGGTCGCCGAATGGAAAATCATTTACGACTACGACCGAGTCGATCCAATGCGAACCTGACGAACGATCGACGCACGTTCCTTCAAAAATCGTCGTCGATTGTCAGCGAGAATCGCATCTAATCAACGATTAATCGTATATTTTCGTAATTGCTTGTTGTTGTGTGATAAGAGATTAGCGATTCGTAAGGTTAATGGCATCGGTGTGCCAAAAAAGTTCCCGCTCCAGTGTCCGTGTCGTGTCGCGTTGTCAAGGAGCTCGTAACGACTTCACAGCGAACCGGTTCTCTATCGCTTTTTGTCTACAGCCAAAAACCGCGAGCTCGAAAACCAACAAACAACAGACGCAGGAAGCGGCTAAAAAAATCCGATAGACAAAAGAGACACTGCAATCCAATGCCAAATGCAACATATAACAGTATTTCCTACTGCTGAAGAATTAACATATTTTTTGAGGACATTATAGTTTGGACATCCGTCATCTAACATTTGACTCTATAATTTCTTACGCATCTTAATCAATATGACAGGTATTTGCATGTTTTAGTCATAGATTCAAAATTTAACGAGCGTGAATAAGATAAATTTACACCATTATTCTGAAATATTAAGTGATTTTAAAAAAAATCACATTTTAAAAGTCTTTTAACTGCGATTTAGCAGTAATCTCTAATATTTCGAGCTATAATCCATGGATTCAGACGCGTAGCTACCATAAGGCAAAATGATGCAAGGCATTAGGGCCTTCAAAAAATTCAGAGGCTCTTAAAAAAATTCAGAGATGGAGCAATGAAAATTAAATTTGTTCGTTTTTCTCTCTTTTTACTAAAATTGTCTTGAAATTAATTATGCATCCAAAACATTGCAAATTGAGTAAAAAAACGTGCGCGTAAATTGCACATCATATGATGTAGGTATATGTAGTGAGAATATTTTGAGGGAGGGGCCCTCAAAATTTAATTTCGCCTGGGGCCTCTCAAGTGCAAAATCCGCTGTTGATTCTGTCAATCAAATTTTACTATAAGGGTAGTTTTACTCCAGTGTAATTTTACTATTCGACAGGATAGCATCATGTCTCTGATTATCTTCTCTTGGTGATTGATTCTCTATTTTAATTATTAGAGTAACAATCGAGCAATGATTTTAAAATAATGACCTTCTAAATTATGTGTCATAATTATTTTTATTCATATAAAATGTCTAAATTTTTAGCATTAAAAAATAATATTTATAGTAGAAGCTCTCGTTTTGCAAAAGAGAGTCTAAAAATAACATTCTTCTTAAATAAGCGGGAGGGAAAAAAATATTATTAAAAGTAAACTCCTCATCATCGAAAGAGACATTGGCTCAATCTTTTTAGATGAAACAAATTATTGCAGAATTTTTCGTAAATATTTAAATGGCACTCGAATGCAACAATGTGTCTCAAATCTCCCCTTCTAAACTCGCGTGTGAATAAAGAGAAGATCACACCTTATCTGATGCTGGCATCTCTCGGTAACATGATCTCAATATGCCGTCATCACCGTAGATCTTCCTAGATAATTCTCCTGCCAAAAATGTGTTCAAATTTATTCCTTATACGTCATACGCACAGGGGACATAGTCGCGTTTCGCCCTAATCAGATTATCGTTAATGTTATTTTTCGCCATATATGGATCATATGAATAAACCAATTTGTAAGAGATCCCCTCTCGCCAGAGATAAGGTGCGTTTTGTGCGCAATTCATCATGCGCAAAGGGTGCAAAGTAAACAGTGTGCGCAAAAAAAAAATGATAATTTTCAATCACAATACGAAAAAAAATGATTGATTCGTGACGGGGAGCTTTGACGAATTCATTATTTATTTTTTGCAACGTTTCGATTTGACGATGTTGCAACGCCCGAGTGATTTGCATGTATTGCACTTTGGATTTATTTACGATTAAATAAAAAACAATATTCTTCGACTTTGTAAATCGAATATTTATCGAAATTAAATAAAAATTTATTTAATCACATTACACCAAGAAAAATAAAGAAAAAAAATCTCATCTTTATTAATTACATCAGTATTCATCTAAAGTAATAAAAATAGTAGACTATTATAAAACATTAACTAAGTTTTAATAAACTCAACAGTTTATTCATATTTTTAAATCCATTTTTCATCAATATTTAATTTGTAATGCAGGGTTCTCCATTTGTAAATTTACAGGAATGTTTATGATGCTAGAGCATCAGGCCCCCGATCATTGGGGCCCCAAATGGGGCCTCAAAACCTTACTCATTATTTTATTTAGATAAATTTCGTTTTTCTGTAGCAAATCTATCATTAGATTGTTTAATATCAAATGAGGAAAAGTTTACGAACTATTAGGAAAGAGGTTTAAATTTCTAATGGATGTAAGAGCCGAAAGAGTTGTCTCCAAAGTCACAATTTATTAAATATACATATGCATAGATACGAGATGAGAGACTGAATTATTTGTCCATTCTCTCTATAGAAAATGACTTAAACATATTAAATTCTTATTATGAAATATTAGAGAGACTCCAATACAGAAGACAGTTAGTAGTAAAATATATTTTTTTTATTTAAAAATATATATATATATATCTTAGTCTTCTAGTCCTCCTCCTTTTCGCTAGTAACATATCTGTAGAGATAGATACCAATGGATAGAATCTGAATTTAAATCATCATCATTTACCGACCACGAGACACTCACTTGCTGAGTGTATGGGCTTTACCAGACCCTCTAATGGTCTTACACTTGACATGATGGCTCCCCTTTTTCATATGTTGGCCATTACTGGCATTGGACGTGTATCTTCTACCACTGTTGGTATCAGATTTTACCCTCTGTGACTGTGTCCAGGCAAGTATGAGAGGGTTTGCCTCTGTATTCGTTATCTGCTTATAACGAGTCACATGTAATTATTAACCTTATTGTCCAATAGCAATCCTTTTATCATAGGGAAGTCCTCCTCAAGGTGTCAAGTATCGAGACTAGAGCATTTATCGTTCAAGAGCTTAGGGTTTTCCTTCCCAGGGTATACTAGCTCTGTGGTGAGAAATCCGTTAGAGACTAGATATTATTACCGTGAATAAATTTAGATTTTTTTGAGAAAAGCGAAACAAAAACATCGCCTAAAAATTCGTTACATCTGTATCGTAAATAACCGCAGGTCCATACAGTCAGATGACACGATATCCATAATAATTTATTGACAATACAATAAATCTTGAAAATTTCAACTAATGAGAATTTATTTAAATATTTTTCGACGTTCATATATCAGTCGAATTAATAACTGCACATGATTATTTATTTTTTTTAAATATTAATTTTATTTCGATGATTTATGTTCGTTTAGATAAGAGTCTGCGGAATGTATCCGGGCAAGGTCATGGGAGGCGAATTTAATATGTATTCGGCGAGAATTACTATATATTGGCTGTTCGGCATATAGAGATTCATGAACACATTTCCAATTATCATAAATTCGCGAGTTGCCCGACGATATTGTAACGCGTTCCCGTCTCTCCGATACTGTTAACGATTCGCAACTATGGCAATAAATAAACGGAATGTGTTAAATTTCTCCCGATGCGAAATGCGCTTGTTTCGCGAGAATAACGACAATTGTTGCCTCGGGGGCCAGTTGCGATAATTCCCCCTTTTCGACTATCGAATCATCGCAAAATTGGCAATTTAAATACATTAAGTCATAGACTTACGCCATTGATTGGTTGCGAAGGTTTTCGCGTAAGTCGAAAAATCGCGCAAGGCGAGGAAAGCACAAAATTGTGCATTTTTGGCTAAAAATATGTTTCAGTTTCAAAGGATAGGTGAAAATAAAATATATCTATATACACCAATCCCTCGATTTACGCGGTTTCACTTTTACGCGGTCAGAAAAAACA
>JAGXCT010036993.1:13730-48232 GCA_022495035.1 Philopotamus ludificatus
CCGTTGGGCCATAACTGCTGGCCTACTAAACTCACTTGGGCCAACAGTTATGGCCTCCAGAGTGGAAAAGGTTAAAATATCGCGTTAGCAATAAAATTAATCGCATCGCTTCCGCCCCATTATTCGTCCGAGATTAATCTCGTTCGATTTAATTCGGTCGAATTGTATGTGTGTGCTTAAAAAAATATATGTTTCTAGCCCAGTGTTTTTTTTTTTTAAAACCTCAACATCCGTCCAGATTGATTAATTAGATCGAATTTCATCGAAATACGAAACTCCTTTAAAAATCGGTGAAAGTGGCGTACCGCAAATCGCGTTACCTTTACACAAACATCACGAAACTCAATACTTATCACTAAAAAAATTTAATTACACATGACGCAATATGTTTTTGCAGATTTCATCTCGGCCACAAATCATTTTTTCCAATTTTATGCGAAATATTTGTTGTTATTTAAAATCATAAATCATATTTTAATTAATTAACTTTTAATATTCTGGTAGCCCTGACCGCTCGTGATCTACAGGTGGTCACACGTGATTAATGCGGCTCGGCTCAACTGTTCATTTAACATTTATTATTATTTTATTTTAAACGCGGAGGGTGAATTAGCGCAGGGGGTGATGTAACGTACGCGCAAAACTGTGTTATTAAATTCCAATTTATTTCAGTCGGCGTCATAATTGGCGATGTTAACCCCTTCGGTGGTAGAATATGATGGATTCGTGTAAGATCAGATCGACGATACCTACATTGAATACAGCTATATAAATTAATTAATAAAAAAATGGTCATTTCATCCCTAATAATTAATTCAACCCACTGTACATTTTTATACGTAGTCAGATTTTTTTTATCCAAATACGTGTAAATATTATTGAATCCGCAAACAAAATCAAAATTTGAAGTTGTATTATAATCACAAGATTGATCCGTGCAATTTGAAAACCGGCACGGCGTACCCGTGCGCTCCGGAACGTTTTAAACCTTTGTTAAAATTGATTTCTCATCAAATCACATCAGTTAAACCCCCACTAATACTAAAATCGGGATCGTGTTATTTAGAGTAGTGTAATTGGGGGTTCCACTGTATATAATTATTATACTGGTCAAGATAATGATTCAAGCATGTCGTGTTGATTCAAAACCGTCTAAAAATTAAAAATAAAATCTTGTAAATTTTGAATTAAACGTTTTTATTACATTAAAAAAATGAAATAGTATAAATAGTGTAATTTAAAATCCGGTACGTATAATATATTAATAAATTGTTATATCTAGATTCTAGTAATAATAATATTATAACTTTTAAGGACTGTATAACGTAACGAACATTTTTTTGAATCAATAGCTACAATCAACATTTTATTTGGACTTTTTTTGTTTAATTAAATTGGCTCAAATGCAACATATTCAACATATTTTTGTATCGTGTTGTTTCAAAATCGTGTAAAAATATAATTATATAAAAAATTGTTTATAACATTATTTAATAACATCAACCGGAATGATTGAAATTTTGCTATTTTAATATTTACATGAACGTAAAATTAACGCATACCGGTACGGCGTGCCGTCGCGTTCCGGATCATTTTTTTGCACCGTGTAAACAGAGAATCAGGCATTTAATAAATATAAATATACGATATAATATAATAAAAATTCGCGTAAATATAAAATTTTAGCTTTTTAGTAAATAATAAAAATAGTGTAATTCGAAAACCGGTACGGCGTGCCGTCACGTTCCGGATCATTTTTTTGCACCGTGCAAAAAGAGAATCAGGCATTTTATAGATATAAATATACGGTATATTATAATAAAAATTCGCGTAAATATAAATTATGAGGTTTTTAGTGAATAATAAAAATAGTGTTATTTGAAAACCGGTACGGCGTGCCGGTACGTTGCGTATTAATCATAACTCTGATTCTATTCGATTTTATCAATATATTTGATTATGATGAGTATATGAATGTTATTACCAAGTGTTCTAGAAATAATAATACATATAACTTTCTTCTATAATAGCATAGGATAGTGGTCGCCAACATTTTCATGAAAAATTGATTCTGTAATTCGTACACATCTCTTGCACACGTGTCCTATGGTTGCCACACACATTTCGTACACGTTGAATGAGATGAAACATTTGTTTTAAATAAAATTAGCTCAAATATAATATATTTTGTAACCGTGTTATTTCAAAACCGTGTAAATTTTTATTATTATAGAATTGTTTATTTTTCTGCATCGTCGTTAAAACGAAAATACATCGTTGGTATTTGCGAAAAGGGTAATTATTTATCGTTAACCCCTTTTCATAATTGTCTCTTTTGTATGAAAAATGGGTGACCTTTGCGTTTCGTTAAATAATAACAACATGTCCGATTTAAGACAATGCAAGTGCATAAATTTCATGTACGCCGCGATGCATGCCGTTTTTTGCACTTCATGATAATTCCCTTTTTTTTAATAACAACATAATTCATACTTAGAAGCATTAATAACACAATGGCGGCTCTGGTCGGAGGATTCTTCAGACAATGGTCGGAGAATTGCGCATGAGAATGCACATGCATACTATGGAAAATCATTTTTTTTTTTTCGACAATATATTAGCAGATGATTCGCAAGATTTTCCGTGGCTGTTTTTTTTTTGTGGAATTTTGATCGTATTTTCGTTTCGATTTATATAATATTTGTTTTTTAACGCATCAATGTGGCTGTTGTGTAATTGCAATAAGGAACGAATGCACTGGTGCACCGTTGCATTGCACAAGGAGCAGCCAAGCGTCTCGGCCACTGGGCTCTCTGCTCACACTGCTTCTGTAATAATATGTAATAAAAATATTTCAAAGTGTTAATTTGAATTTTGAGACATGCGATCGCGAGCACAGGCGTCCGATGCGCTGAAAAATCGCCTTTTTATTCAGATTATGTCACGGTCTGACATAATGGCGTCTAATTTATACCACGTGACACGATGAGCACGAAATAAAAGAAGAGTCCTGCCTCCGCCGGCACCGTAACACAACACAACAAACAACCTTGTCCTTACATAACTAGTTTGGTACGCAGTTCCGACACTCACGATGACTCGGTCCGCGGTCCCTAAACGATATTTCTGTTTCGTCTCGATGCACTAATTGATCTGTATCGATCGCCGGGTCGGATTAGGGGGGCCCCCGAAACCGCGTAAATAAAATCGTTATAATTCGGGCGCTCCGATGGCAGTTGTATAATTATCGGAGCGTTTGGTCTCAGTTAGGCTTGACCGCGATATAAATCAAATTAAGGGCTATAAATCTGAACAAGGCTACAATTGTCCGATCCTTAACTCGGTGTTTAGAACGAGCCGGAATAAATAAACGTTTTAATGCTCGGCAATCGTACGAATTAGAATAAAAAATGTGATGTAATCAATGCCGTCTCATTTTTTTTTATGTAGACGTACAACTGTTTATTTAATACACGATTTAAATAAAGAAGAATCATTGTGCTATAATAATAGAAAAAAAAATATATAGCATAAACAATTCAGTACTGTGAGGCCCCAGGGTCGATTCAATTTTGAGGCCCCATACTAAAAATATTTTCACTACCCTAGTAGGTAGTGAAAATAATGGCAAATTAAACGCAAAAAATCAATGCCAAATTTGTCATTAACCTAGCCGTGCCGATGGGGTATATTAAGGACTCCTAGTTTTTGATTTTTCTCGAATAATTCTTTTAATATGAATCCTACATATTACAAACTCTTTGCATTCGTTTAAAAAAGTCTATATATTATAAATAATTCGCATCTGTAGCTATGGACGCGGTGTTTTTTCTCGCTCGCATCCGTAACGATATGCGAGTGAAACATACACCAGTGACACGCACTATGAGAGTATGGGGCATCATCGGGTGTGTGTGTGTCATTTACGCGTCATATTAATTAGTTAAAAATCCAAAATATCGACCAAAATGTGAAGCGTATCATGAATAACCATTTTTATTCTTAGAATATTCCATTTTAAATAAATAAGTCAAGATACTGATGGAGATTTCATCAATATCTTGACTTGAAATGCTTGGGGTCTATTTTCCCTTATAAATAAACCCCCCTCGGACGACGCGGTTGGTTTTGAGCCACTGTGGCGGATCGGTTAAAAGGGCAAAACACACAATCATTTTTTTGTCAAGATATTGATCGAGATAATATTTTTCCACATATATCTTTCGCCATTTTATAATAGTATTTATGTCAATGAGTGTTTTATTTCTGTATTTTTTTAAATTACTAGTTTATTCTGTAAATAAAGAGATAGTTTGAGTTTATCACTCACTTTCAACGGGTCAGCACAACATTTTTAAATTTGTAGCTGACCCGTTGTTAAAAAAGGTTGCTCACCCCTGCTTTACACCCTACAATATGCATTCTATGCGCACGATTTTTTTACTTAATTTGCAACGCTTTGGCAACATAATTAATTTAAAATTAATTATGTCAAAAAAAACAGAAAGTAAAACAAATTTAATTTTCGATGATGGATATTAGCGATCTCAATGTTTAAAATATGTATTATTCTTAGAAAAAAATCATAGTTATTCATTTATCAATTTAATTTATGGAATAAATCGTTTTGGGGGCTGAATTTTGAGGCCCCAAGAGGTAATCCGCCACTGATTGTCTAGTGTGGAAATCGATCACGATTCGGTCAATCACAGTTCTGTATATCTAAGGGACTGCAAGAGACTCGAGGTGATATCGGTCCGTATGGCCAGATTGTGCGGCGCACACAGGCGCCAGAACATTAGGTGCGCCAATTGGGATTTTTTTTTAAATACTAATTCATTTAACTTTCTTATATAATCGAAAAGAAATATTCAAATCCTAATTCTTTTCATAAAATGTTATTTTTTTATTGTTGACACAGACGCCGGACACTATCGGCGCCCTACTGTCTAAGTCTGTTCAGTATCGTGGGTAAAAAAGAATTACATATTGTCCCGCTCACGTCTGGCGACCTGACCCGTATCAATAGGGCAACCATCCCTACCTTTGTTAGAGGATTAAGGGGGACGCGTCTCTGTTAGGGCTGGACAGTTGGACTGACCAAGCCTGGGATCATATGCACACATATGATGGCCGATTAAATCGGCCCATGGCAATTTTCGCATATACACGGATTTTCGCTGAGGAATATTTTTTTTCTAGAATAAAATAAAATAAATAAAAAATATGTTCAATACTAATGAGACGGTCGCTATATATAAATTTTTCTAAGCATTTTCACAGCTCTCGCCTTGATTTATTGCTTTTAAATTATTATGTTTTTTTTTTCATTTAATCCGAAACACATTTATAAATGTACTCTCAACATTGGACGATAAAGTTAAAAGCCTTTTCACACGATGTTAAATTCGCTGTATATTTTATTTTTTTTATCAACGCGTCAACATGTCTGGTATGCCAAACTGATAATCAGTTCGTGTATATTTTATTTTATTTTTATTTTTTTTTGCAGACATTTTCGCATTAATACTTGCGAAATGCGATCGATTCGAGTTATTTATTGATTAAATCGGTATCATATATATTTTATTAAACGTCTCATTAGATGCATACACGAATAATCGAGCTTATTATTGCACGATTTATAATTTGTTAAATTCGCTCAATTGTTCAATTGCCGTCTTAACATGCAGACTTTCTATTCGTACTCTATTATTACAACATTAATTCTTTTAACATGGACAAATAATTATATACGCCATAGTTTCGTGTATAACAATCCGTATTTGATAGATAAAATTACGTTGGTGTATTATTTGAGTGATCGTTCTCTTCAATTATTATTATTTAAATGACCTTTTTAAACTTTTAAATGGCACCTGAAGGATACTATGCGATCTCCAACAGAGACGCGTACAACTCAATCCTGAATCCAGGATTGCGCTGGTTGTCCTTCAGGTCATCAAGGCTCATCAAATACGAGTCAGATGGTCAGCCATAAGTCGTGGAACTGAGTTGTCAAAGCGCAGATTGTAAGCAATCAGCACGAAAAGCGGCCTCGGCTCCTCATAGTTCCGTAGAATCTACGAAATCATGATTGTAACTCAACCGCGATCGCGACTACCTCCGATACCGACACGCGACAACACTCAACTAGTTAAGTTTTATTTTATTTCTGATGGACATTTATGGACAGGAAGTTTTTTTAAATGTATGGAAAGAATCTCCCCCTTTGCCACAGTAAAATTATCCAGGAAAAAATTTGTGATGTTCGACAGAGAATTAAGAAAAAAACAAATTTGTTTAAACATTCGTGGACAGTTTGTCAATTGCGGTCATTTTTTTTATTACGTGTGATACACGAAATCAATTCACGTATTTTTTGTTGCCAGACACGTCTTCGTCTACAGCAGACATTATATTATTTTGACATTCAAAGCAATATTTTATCGAAGGGATAAAATTCTAGGGGAAAAAACTCCACATTTGTATCAAATTGTGCATAAAATATTTTTAAACAATTTTCTTACGATAGCCATCTTATTTCTGTATGTAAGAGTCTTTTGACTTATCGATTTGTGAAGCATTAATTGAGAATACCTTATTTTTTATATCGATACAATAAATGCTAAAAAAATATAAACAACAGCACCCCCGCTAAGAATGACTGAAGTAAATAAGATTCGATTCGTTGCCTTTGATTATTATTATTATTACAATTCTCACGTTGACAGCTAGGCTTCCGAGCTTATGACCCGTATTCGGAGAGCTTTGATAACCTGGAGGACGACCGTCACAGTTCCGATATCAGGGTCGAGTATTTTCGTTTTTTGTATGATTTATTGCACTTTTGATTTACTCGAGAATACATTATTCTCGTTAAAAATTATCTCGAGATTCTATTCGTCTATACTCGACTAAATTATGGAAGAGGAATTATTTAACACAGTTTTTATAAGGGCGGGAAAACGCCTGATATAGATTCCGTAATTTTAAAATTTGTTATGAATTTTTGTTCGACACAACGTAATTCGTAAGGAATTATGAAGACGGGGAGTCGTATTTTCGACGAAGGGTTAATGCGACACTAAATGTATGTTATGTCAGTTTTATGATGTCGTTGCGAGAGACGCGACGGGCGCACGGTCGCCGACGTCACCGCGACGACAGTGGAGCGCGCGGAAGGAGCGCCTCGCGGCGCCCCCTCCGCGCGGCGAGCGAAGACCAATGAGACGCGCGTATGTTGCAGGGGGCGGGGTTCCGGCCAGGGGGCGGAGCTGAGCGCCGAGCTGCAGGGGCTGCTCCACGCAGGGCTGGTGAAGCGCGAGCCCGAGGACCTGAGCCGCAAGGTGCCGCCCGCGCCCAGAGACAAGGTGCGTCCGTTTTCCACCGCTCTCCCCTCCACCCCGCACACCGACACACACCGCGACACCGCCACACCGCCACACCGCCACACCGCCACACCACTACACGGCTACGCGCCGCCGCTCACTCGCGCGTCGGCCGCTACGCGCGCCACACGTCACCGCGACTCGCACACGCACACTCGCATACGAGCACACGCGCACACGCTCACTCGCGTTGGACTCGCGCGCACTAACACGCGCGCCCGCGCACCGCCGTTCAAGTGTTTCGACCGCGCGCGCAATGACAGCGGCGACGTCTTACCGCGACGGGACCGGGCGAAGGATTTACGCGTCGCCGTGGGTGCTCAACGTCCCGCACTCGTTCACTATCGAAACTTCCGCGCGTCGAAGCATTTGAATCGCCCGGATTATTTATTATTTGTATATAATATTTATATATAAATAAATATACACAGTGCCAAAAAAAATATTTATCAGTGTCGAGTGATTTCCGACTTTGTGATCTGTCCCTCCCCCCGTTTATTTTGTTCTTCGGGAGTCGCCTTTTTGCGATTCTCGTCGATTTTTGAGAACGCGGTCCCTTCAAAGAGGCGACCGTGGCTAATTTTTGGGGCGAGGCCGTCCTCGGGCAGGGGTCTTCGGGGGTGGCCCGGCCCGCGGCCAGATCTGGATACAGCGAGTGGGTGTTGCAGGAGGGCGGCAGGTCCCCGACGCTGCTGGGAGGCGGCGAGGCGATGTACGGCGCCCAGATGTTCTCGGCCGGAGGCTCGGGAGCGCCGAGTCCGGCCCCCTACGGCGACCAGTACGGCGGCGGCGGAGGACAGTACGCCGGAAGGGGCGCGGCGCCCTTCGCGGCGGAGCCCTACTACCGCAGCGAGTACTTCTCCGGCGACGCCGTGGCGGCGGCGGCCTACCAGCGGCCGCTGTACGAGGCGGAGGGCGCGGGCGACCGCTACGCGCGGCCCTACCACGCCAAGGGAGTCATCGCGGGGGCGGGCGCCGCGGCCGGCCTCACCGTGGACCTGCCCTCCCCCGACAGCGGCATCGGAGCCGAGGCCGTCACCCCCAGGGACCAGCCGGCAACCCATCAGGTCAGTACTCCACCTTCTTAACACCCTCCTTAACCGATAAGAGCCCCCGAACGACGCCCGAATCCTTCGCATAATCCGTCCGCACAAATCTGCGCCGAATCGAAACGAATCGTTCCGAAAACTTCGATCTCCGATATGTCGCGTTTTAATTTGTCGGCCGAAAAAAATGAACGAAAAAACTCGCGCCCACGACTCGAAACTGCAACCGTGCATTTTGCAGGAAGTGACTTTTTGCGCGAGACGTGGGACGTCGATTTATCCGACGCGTCGACGGCGAAACGAACGTGTAGGGGGCGAGATTTTCCGAGCGATTGGGTGTTTTACGACTCGCGAAACGGACGAATTCGATTTTCATTGAATCGCAATAAATTAAAATGGGCGAAACTCGAATATACAATACATACACATACAGTAATATTTCGCTAAGTTTCGCAATTTTAGTACATAAACAATTTCACTATAAATTCTAAGCTTTTTTTCTGCACATTTCTTAACAATTCCGCTTAATCGAATCTATAAGTATCCCTCATAATAATTTTTGAAGTCATCGAATTACGCAATTACTTCAATAAGCGAAAAATCGCAAAATTTAGCATTTTTAACAAAATATTTGTTTTAGTGTAGCATGCGATATCATTTATTCCCTGCTTTTATAACTTTCGCGTTTATTTCGCATTTTTTTAAATCACGTAAGTCCGAAATCACATAAGTCGAAATCGCACAAGGGTTTGATCTAATATCCCATAAAAAAAATTAAAAAAATAACGATTCTCTCGTGCATCACAATAAGTCGAGACGAGCCGTCAAATATATATTTATTTATTGATTTGAGTGTGAATAGTCGGGTGTCGAAAAGCCGGCGTAAAACGTCGCCGCATTAACATTTTATCGTAATATATATTATGCGAAATACCATAACGCCCGTTTAAAAAATTAGCATAAGGCTGAATTTTAAGTCGGACGGTTAATATTTCGATCGGTTTTGCAATAATTAGTCCGCTAATTTGTAACGCGTCCGTCGAACGTTTCCCCGGAGAAAGTCGATCCAGATTTTATCGTCGGTGTCGTCATAATAATTGCGATCGTAAACGGATCGGTTTTGCGATAAGATGACATTTTTTTTTTAACCGACCGGTCGATTGCGCGATCGTCCCGAATAAATTTGAGATGCAATAAACATAAATTTGAGCGGTTTTAAAATTTGTAAATGTAATATGCGAGATTTGAAGGACGGCGGACAAAAAAGAGTTCAGTGTTAAGGCCGCGCGCAGCATCTCGCGCGTCAATAAAAACACTGGGAGTCCGCGCTAATCCAAATTATGTATTCAGGAAGTCGTAACCTCACGAAAAATCGGTTTTGCCACCTGGCGATCGATCGTGACGTCTCTCCCGACCGAAAATCGATAATTAAAAAATCGTGACGTAATATGTATACGTTTTTTTTTATGTTCCCCCTATGGTATTTTGTTGCGCTCTTCGTTCCTTCGAGATGCCGAGACGATAATGGTAAATAAAATAGATTCCGGGCAATAAAGCCTTTATAAAAATTTTATTGCGACATATATCCCGAGGAATTTATTGCAGTCGTATAAATCTATTGTCGACTATACGAAAAATCTATTTGAAAAAAGGACCCACTGATCTTTTTTATTGCCCGCGATAAAAATTAACCGTCTAGGTTTTGTGTATATATATATTTTTTCGATATACAGTCAGACTTTGACTTACGCGATTTCGGACTTACGCGATTATTGAAATTAAGCTACAAAAGCAGTGACATTATTCACTGCTATTTAAAAATCTATTGGACCAGACGTATTGGCCCAATAGATTTTTTAGCAAACTTAATCCAAGTCCTACAAATTAATTAATTATTTATTTTATCATTGTTCCCTGAACAGCTTTACATATGTTTACATTAATTATTTTAAAAGCATTTTCCATTTACAAAAGAATCGTAAAAAATACTATATAGTTACAAAAAAAATGTCTGAGATAAAAAGTTATAAAATAAAATATATTCAAAATATCAAGCACATTTAGTGCAATCTTTGACATTGCATTTTACTTACTAAATTTTCAAAGTTAGGAGTGTAAGATGACAATCCCAATCGTAAACAATCATCAAGCTTGATATTGATAAGTCGATCTTGTTTTTGATTTAATTATGTTCATGATGGAAAATTAAAAGATCTCACAAATATGTGTAACCAAAACAGGATTAAATTTTTTAAGCTCCCTTTTTCAAAAGAGGATACTTTTTATGGTCAAATATTTTTATTCAGTCCACACGATTTTATTTAACAAATTTCTGACGTTTCTTGAAAAATTTCCGCTAAGAAATTAGCAGTTTCAGAAACGTCTGAGTATTAAAAGGATTTACAAAAAATGTAGTCACTTATTCGATAATAAAAAATAGCTGGAATCTACTTACGAATTGCTCCAAAAGCTTCTTACGGTGAATAATAAATAGTTTTTGGTCCAATAATATTTTCACCAATCCCTTTTTTCATTCTTGGAAAATGTTCAACAGAATTTTTCGAAAAATTATTTATCCAAAACTGTACTTTAGCTTTGAAAGCTTTTATATAAATCATTTCTGCTATATCTTTATTAATACCCCGATGTTCATGATTTAAATTGTTCAATTTTTCACAAATATCCATTAAAAAAGGTCAAGATTTCGACTTACGTGATATCGGACTTACACGATTTTGAAAACGCGAAATAAACGCGAAACAAAAGAGTTCGTCCATAAATATATGTATGTAGATTCTGTAATATGTCCAATAAATATGTGCAATAAATCATATTTTTTGTCAAAAATGCTCAATTTTACTTACGCGATTTTTCGACTTATGCGTAAGTCGATTACTTACTGTATTTGAGATAAATTGTTAATGTACGCGGTCGATTGTCGTCGTAAATCGCGACGTATCGTCTGTATATCGACCGCGTAAAATTAAACGCGCATTAACAGTTCGAGCGTAACTCAACTCGCGGTGTCCGTCTGAAAGCCGCTGTAAACTCGTCATCGTCATTATCGTAGTCGTCATCATCGTCGCCCGCGTATAACTTATTCGTCGATACCGGTCGTCGCCGCGGCCATTACGCATCCAATAAAACATTCGGATTGGTTTTTAGCGCACTGCAGCCGCCGAGAGTTATTGCCAATAAAAACGTCAGGCCAATGCAAACAATTGCACGGTGGATGCCGATGATGGACGCGGCTGCCGAGTCGATTCTGCACAAGGAATGCCCTTTGTTCATGACGAGGCTGGATTTCGTGTCGGATTCGGGCCGCTTTTCGGGCCGAAACGACGCAATTATCCCTGTTTTCGACGCGACGTTAAATAATTCATACGCGACCGGAGCGCGCAATCGCGGCCTCGAACGTGTATGGCCGCGTTTATTTTGTTTTTATTGCGCGCGAAAATTTAAAACGAGCCCCTTTGTTTTGCGACACGGACCAAATGATCCGAAATTTATGGAAAATACATTCATTATCTGAAAAAAATATTAAACAAGTTTCTGGAAATAATTATTTTCGTCTACCAAAATCAACACTCAATGCAAAAATATTTAAACAAAGAAATACTTTGAACAAAAGCATTTCAGTTATACAAATCTGCGGAATTTGCTTCATTTATAAGAAGCATATTTTTCATTATGCGTCGCATAACTTAAATACCGCGTCGAACATACGTAAAATAATATTTTTAGACTAAACAATATGACAAACAAAAAACCATGGCAAGTAAATATATCGCATTGCAGATTCCAGACATTTTTGAGCATAAAAAGTCCAGTAGTATGTGTTTTAAAAAAAATGTCTATGACTCCTGGCCTCCACGCTATTGATTAATTAAATCGTAAAACAGAGCTAAAACAATATTGCTTGTACTTGGAATTAGATTGCGCAGTTTGCAGATCTGTACTCGCACTGCGCAGTTTGTAGATTTTCGAAACTATGCCTTTTTTCTCCGTTAGTAAAGTTTGCCAATTTTAACATATTTTTCTCCATAAAGGTCGCAACTTCTTCATACCTCTTCTTACCTCTTCTTATAAAAATTACGTACAAACACCTAAAATTACCCTAAAAACCATATACAAGATTATTATTCAATTTCACCTCCCAATTTTTTCAAAATATTCTGATCAGTCTCAAAGATTTCATAAATTTTGTCTTCCAAAATCGATCTTTAACAATTTACCTTTTATTTAAATTAAGAAAAATGTAAGAAAAGTTCCTAATTAAATTTAGATAAGATTAAATTAAAAATAAATGTAGATACATACTAGCCACTTCAGTGATACTCAACCCTTTTTTCTTTCGCTTCTCATTACTGTAAAATGGCTCGTAAATGAGCTTGTTAAAACACTATTGCTCGGACTTGGAGTTACACTGCGCAGTTTACAGATTTTCGAAACTACGCATATTTTCTCCTCCATCGAATTATCAGATTTCTAATTTTCTTCTTCAAATTTTGTCACAACGTCCGAGGGTCAATTAATAACTAATCATATATTGCTAACTTCCTAATTATAATTATTTTAAATGTAATATTATTGTTATTTTTGGGATATGGAGTGAATCGAATTTTAATATTCTTCTTCTTGGTCTAATATTTTTATCAATTAATTAAAATAAAATAAATGTACACGGTTTAAAATTTAATCACTGTTATTATTATTTAATTTTTTTTTAGTATCCCAAAAAATGTGTATTCGTAGATAATTTAAATCGTCACATAAAAATACCAGTAAAAATAAATAATAATCTCAATAAAACTGTTATAATTTACGATTTCGTCCCGAATTTTTATGACGAGAAAGGTCCTTGCGTAAATAATTGGGTGTTATGTCGTATCCTTAATAAAGATGTTGATGGATTTATACGACGTCGTTTACGATCCGAGACTCATTTTTTTTTTGGCCCGCCGTCGTAAACGACACAATTGCAATAAAATATTCTTACACACGTGCAATAATATACGTTTTTATTTCAGTCATTCGAATACACGGAGTTATGTCAACAAAGCACCGGCAGCACGGGGGTCCCCGGAGTCATGGAGGGCGGATCCCTGGGGTCCAGACCGCAGCCCAGCCCCGGATCGGCGGGCAGATCGAGACCCTGGCACGACTTCGGCAGACAAAACGACGCGGACAAAATTCAAATACCCAAACTGTGAGTAAACAAACACACAATAATACAAATAATTAACAATCGACTTATGTTAACAAATTTCCGTTGCATGTCTGCACAGAAAAATATGGACCACGGTGGGTATATGCATTATCATTTGTCGTAATTTTCGCGCATTTGTGTTCGAGATGTTTTAAGGTCACCCTGTATACACAGAGGGGGTCAAGCCGGTGCATTAGAACTGCATCGGCCGCAACACGATAAACCCATTAGCATATTATCTCTCCTCACCTGAGGGATATTACCTGTCCGCGGTATTAAAACAAACATGTCTTTTTTTTGGCGCCTCATTAACCATTCGGCTAAACATCGTCTTAATGATGACGTTACTTACGTTCTAATTGCATTAAGCCGTTTAATTGTCGGCATTATCGCGTTAATTTGCATTTTTTTATCGTTCTAAACGGAATATTATCGCAAAATAATAATAATATATATATATAATAGATGCACGTGTGAACAACATCCGATGATACGAGGCGGCAGGACGTTAAGATAACATTTTTTCCGTATTAAATAAATGGCAATTATAAGCGTTTTCGAATGCACTGTATATAATTTTTAATCCTGACTGACGTGACAGACCCTCGCGTTTTCCATAATCTTATTATTCGGTTTTAATCTTTTTTTCTTGGCGTTTCATAAGCAATTCGTATGCAATTATAAGTCTTAATCTTATGCTTGAGAGGCAAGCATGTGATGTTTTAAAAATTAATACTCTACGTCTGAGGGTCATATGATAAATATACAGTAACGGTCATTGAAACTCGTACACAGTTAAATTTTACAATTAAATCTCAAAATATTATCTCTTGATGCTAGACCTTTGTTATTGATTTTATTAGTGATTTTAAAATATCAGGATTTTCTCTGTTGATTTTTGTTTACAAATATGTTGGGCCTTAAATCAGGATTTTCTATTTAATCTTTGATATTTTTTCGCTAAACTTGAGTAAATGCTTAAACATAAAAAAAACTTTAACTGTTTTACCCGATGGCATAGTGCAGAATCGTACTGGAAGACACAGTTGTTTATATAAGATCGGTGTTGTTCTATGGATGAAACAAGGATCTCATTAAAGATTATTTTATAACCTTCTGCATTGACAGTTCTATAAAAAAAAACATAGTTAGAAAACCATCCCCTAACCATTTTCCTCCTCACGTACTGAATGCCATCCGAAAAGATCATTTTCCTGCAGTCCTCTTTAGTGCAGGTCCTTTGGAGTGCATTTGTTTCAGGAGAAGTGGTTTTTTGTCGGTGATCTTGTCAAAAAACCATCTTCCCTGAGCTTTCACCATAACATTTTGACACTGACTTCGGTCCCTCTACCTTAGATGAATTCTGTTCTTATATCCACTACAGTTTTAAATCAGTTGGTTGAGCAGAATCATTCTAAAAGACGATCTTCTGAAAGACGGTCCTGTTCCTTTTTGCGCTCTACAGACCAAGTTTTTTTTTGTAATTTCTTTATAAATCTAGTCACTGTTAATTGACTAAACCGGAATTTTGTGGATTTTTTTATCGTTTTGATAAGTGCCATCATTTCTTCTATTATTTATAACACTATATGACAATATACACAATTACTTCTGATAAAGTAAGTTAAGACTAAACAATATGACAAACGAAAAAACATAGCAAGTAAATATTTCGCATTGCAGATTCCAGACATTTTTTGGCATAAAAATCCAACAGTATGTGTATTAAAAAAAATTGCCCATGAGACTTTTATAGGCAGCTCTGAAGGCCAGGAGTCATGGCCAAAAGACGGAATTTATTTACGCGTCGATTTCAATAGGGGGCAGGTATATGTCATTGATCCTAAGATTGGAATATCTATAATCTAGAATAGCTAATTGGTTTTGAAGATAAATCTAGAAGGAAAATGTTAAATTAAAAATTATTATTTTTTTTTAATAAAAAAATATTGCTATTAATATTTCCGTTGATTAATAATAATATAGAATGTCAGTCTCAAATATGTCATAAATTTTGTCTTCCAAAATCGATCTTTAACTGTTTACCTTTCATTCAAATTAAGAGAAATGTAAAAAAAACTGCAAGATTTTACAGACCCATTTTTTTGTAATTTCTATATAAATCTAGTCACTGTTAGTTGACTGAACCAAACTGATGCTTCAATTTTTCGGGAATTTGTGCTTTCATTTATTCATTTTAAAATGTTTTTTTTATTATTTTTCAAACATGATAATATACACAACTACTTCCGGTTAAGTAGTTGATTAAAACAATACTTTATTTTAAAAAAATATACCACTTCCTTTAATCACGAATTTTACATGTAAACTAAGAAATTAATCTTTGTTTTTGCTTGAGTAAATTCCATTTTTGACGAGTACAGAGGTTAGGGATCACAATATCGTTGTTTCATTCGCATTTTCAAGGATAACGTAAGCTTTAGATATGGTTATCAATGTCAAGATACGTCAGGGACGTATGTGGCAACATGATTGTGTCAAAAATTCCGCATATTTTTAGATCATACCTTGTTAAAATAATTCATTCAATATTTTACAATTACAACTCGATCGCGCCGCCCACACACGTTCGACAATTTATTTCCGTCTCGATTAATTCAGCCTGTCTCCTGCGCTTATGACAAATACACCGTGTATTTGTAGGTGTTCATTAACAGTTAGCGGCCGAAGAGATAACGAACTGTGAACTGTCAAGTCGCAACGGCCATCGCTTACGCCTAGTGATGTGGATCATCGGTTCCGGCAATCTCTCTCTCTCTCTCTCACTTGACGAAACGGGATTTGCAAAATTGCGAAATTGTTGCGCATTAGAGGTGCGCTTTTTCGCATTTTTCGACGGAGGAATCCAGTTTGGTTCGGTAGCGAAATTAACACGGGCAGCTCTTTTAGCATCGCGATCAATAAAACGCGTTATCGAATTGCGCTACAAGCGATCGCGCTGATAAACTAATGTTCCGCGTTGCCGTTGAAATTTTATATTATGTTGTTGTCCGATACGCTGATATCTTGATAGGTATCGAAAACGAAAATTAATTGAATATTTAAATCTCGAGATCGTATCGGCGGAGAGTCGTGTAGTATCCCGTGTCCACCCACCGCAATCGGATTTACGATTAATCATATCTGTTAAACGAAGACATGGAAATTTAGCATATTTAACTGAACGTACTCGCTTGACAATTATTTTATCAATCATGAAAATACTTGTACAATTGTGTCTTTCAAAATCAACATTTGACACAAAAATGCCATGTGGGAGTATGGCTCTCACGCCAAAAGGCGTGAACGGCTCATAACGCTTGGCTAAAAAATCACGCCAAAAGGCGTGAACGGCTCATAAAGTGTTAATAATTTATCTTCGAGATAATACATTAAAATTAAGTACAGAATGACTCCAAATCATCCTTTCACTTTAACCCCATCTCTCTAATGTTAAAAAAATAAATACATATACATACTAGCCACTTATTGGGTAAATCTACGTCCACATATACAGTAAATACGGTATTCAGTATTACTCAACCTTTTCTTTATTTAGTCTCTCATTATATATTTATCTAACTGATTGTCAAAATGATTCCAACCAGTGTCATGATTTGTAGGTAACAAAAAATCAGTAAATAAGCTACTTTAAGGCAAAAGTAATCAAGGCATCTGGCCCCTCGGAATTTAGGGGCTCTCGGGAAGGCCCTGGATTTTTTCTTAATAAAATCGTAACGTTGGGATTATCTAATAAAAAAAGAAAAGGCGATACAAATTAAGAATCTTTTTACATAAAAGTGAAGTGAAATTAAATACACATGCTTCCAAAACGAGCAAAATCAGACAAACCTATTTCTAACTTTTCTTAGTAAATCTTAAACTCCCTCGTATCTTAAAATCTATTTTTGGGTGACTTTATGTGTTGATTTGCTGTCAAGCTCGTCGTCAAATAAAAAATATAAATAGTAAATAAATATTTATTGTAAATAAATATTGTACATTACACTCGTGGCGGATTGATTTCACGCAGCTACAAAAAATCGATTTGTTTTCGTTTTGGCTTAATTAAAAAAGATTAATTAAACGATTTTCTGTAGAATTATGACGAAAAACGAAAATCAGGCATATATAATTCCCAATTAAAACAGCAGTTTTATACAGTTTCGATTTTTTATTAGGATGTAGATCGGATCCATGTAAATATTTTAGCTAAGGGACTGCACTAAGAATTTTAAACTAGGGCTGTACAGCTTTCAACAATTAAATTAAGTTTTATTCAAGCTCTTTAAACTCATTTTTTCTTGTCTTAATACATGACAAAAAATGGTAAAGGCTTATTGATTTTTTTATGACACTGGTCAGGGGATATGTAAGAGGTAATTTCAATCCAACTGATATAATATTAAAATTAACCAGTGTCGTGGTTTGACACTGGGAGGAATTTTAGTGTTAGAGACTCATTCCCCTTGCATCTTTAGATTCTTTATATGGATGATCTGCATATGAATCTTTCTATTATGCCATCCATCCATCGTAGTCAATTAAATAAACAAATAATAAATGCATTAATTAAAGTGCATATCAACATTTTCTCAGCAATCTGCCACGTTCGATCTCGATCTCTTTTGTATTCAATTTAATGCATAAACGCAGACCACACCTTTCGATACGCAACACCGTTTCCACACAGCGGGCCAATAAAACGTCCGGTGTGATCTTTGACGTCGGTCTGCAGCAACGAGATGACGTTAATCATCCGCTCGGTAGCCGTCCAGATGTGATGCGTTAAACGCAATTAACTCGGACCACGCCCACTGCGTATCTACCCGCCACTTGGGAGCAGAAACAATTTATTTATTTATTAAAAGCATAATGGCCATTCAAATTATACGGCTAATACACATCCACAAAATCCGTGTACAATAATAGATCCGAGGACCGCGATTTACGCGCTTCATTTTTATTATTCCTTTTGAATCCGCAGCGGCGCAATGGTGATGTAAACGGCCACGTATCTCATTACATTTATCTTTCATTATATTATTATATAGAAAATCTGCGGCGTGAATATATCCAACGTGATCGTAATTAAAGAAAAATAATTGTTATACATTATCTGTAGGCAATCATGCCATGCCATTATATACATAGCTCCCCGCGATAACTAACTGTTCTTTGGAAACGATTTTGTTATCTGCTTAGAAAAATCAATTTTAATGTCTTCTCGATGTTCTCGTGACGGAATCTTTTTTTTTTAAGATATCAAACGTTCTAATCCTTTTTAAACGCCTCTTCAAACTTGAGTTTTCCTTTTTCAGCTACGATGCCAGTTTATTGGGATCTATTACTTTTATATTCGACGATTGTGCTTCAGATTTGAATACCATATTTCCAGGAATAATAGATAAGCAGTTTATTATTTATGGATAATTCTGAGTGTTCATTATATATTTTTTTTAAGTTTATACGGCGATCTAAACACATTCCCAGTTATTTAACTGAGGCTGTCTGGGGCAGTAGCTCACCATCGATGCTTACAGTAGGACATTTTCCCTTTCTTAGGGCGAAAGACTTGGTTTTTCACATTTTTAGCCAACGGTGAATGTTTTTCAGACTTTCTTGGAGCATTTCGGATGCTTTGCCTGGATCCTCGTGTGATCTGCATAGGTGGCGATTAGGGTGTTTTCTGTGTTGGGCATATCAGCAGTGTATAGCAAATACAGGGTTGGACCAATTAAGCTTCCCTGTGGTGCTTCAGAGTTAATCCTATTCAGTGCGAGATTTTTCTTAATTTTATACAGTATTCCTTCAAGCCAAACTCTGTCGAAGGCGTGGATTATATCCAGAAATGCCGCAGAGCAATACCTTTCTTCTTCCAGGCAGGTCTATATGGCCAGTTTGTGCAGCGCACACATGCACCGTATAGTTAGGAGCGCCATGAGGGAAAAGTTTTAAAATATGAAATAATAATTTATTTAAAATAATTTTATTACTTAAAGTCTACATAAAGAATTATATAAAAGCCCATAGTTCGTCTATTTAAGCACACAAGATGTAGAGAGGGACACTAATTGAAGTTCTGCACACAGGCGCCGGACACCTGCTTCCAGGTCGTCATGTATTCAAGTTTATGCTCTTGAGTTATATTATTTTTTGTTAAAAATGGTCTCATTTTTATAAAAAAGAGTTTTTCAAAAAACTTTTGAGGTATTTGATATCAAGCTTATTGGTCTGTACGACTTTTCAGTGTGCAGAACTCTAATTAGGGCCCCTATATCCTTCTTTACAACGAATTTTGTTTTTCTTTCTATCTGTTTACATAGAAGTGAAGTGACATTAAATACATATGCTTCCAAAACGAGCAAAATCCGACGAACCTATTTCTTACTTTTCTTAGACGAGATTTTCTGTTTTCAAGCGTCAAAACTTTCTTAGTAAATCTTAAACCTCTCTCGTATCTTAAAATATTTTTATTGGTTACTTTATGTATTAATTTGCTCTTATGCTCGTCGTCTATAATAAAAATATAAATAATAAATAAATATTTGCTACATTACACTCATGGTGGATTGATTTCACGCATCTACTAAAAATTTCAAGCACCAACCAAACGATTTGCTTTCGTTCTGGCTTAATTAAAAAAGTTTAGTGCTCCAGATTTAAATACCACATATCCAGAATTAATAGATAAGCAGTTTATTATTTAGGGAATCAGCGTAGATTTGGGATTTTTATCCCTAGTTGCTCTTTACAATGAAACAAATCGTTTTATGAAAAAGAAATAGGAAATTTTGATCGATTTTAAGAAACTTTAACGAATTATTATTTAATTATTTTAAATTTTTCCCTGCTCGGCGCACCCCAATCTTTCGGCGCCTGTGTGCACCGCACAATCTCGCCATATGGACGGCGCGCCTCTGTTTTCGGCATCTTTGGAATCATAGTTATCGCAGCTACTTTCCACCGATCCGGATCTGTGGCGGAATCTACGCTTTTTATTATAAAAAATAATAATAAACGATTGGGTATGCCGGTGGTCACTTTATTCAAACCGTTGCAAATGGTTATAGGAACATGATCGATCCTCAGATGGCCATCATGTGTCTGTTTATGGTACTAATTAGTTGTGATGATGCGCTCTGGCGTACGCCGCATATCCCTAAACCAACATGTGCGCATCTCCGTGCGATTTTTTTGCACATATAAATTTCTTGCGCGGCAAACCGATTTTGCGCACATAAACGATTGACGGTCGCAAATTGCCGTTTGATTGAACGTCGGCGCGTGCGCGCAAAAAAAGACAAAACAATGCGCGCGCCGGCGTCCGTTTTCTGGAATGATTATTTTTTTACTCACGAAATGACCTTGACCCATTTTTCGGACGCGTCATTAGCATTTGAGGAACAGGAAAAACCAGATCGAAGACGAGCGTTTTGGAGTTGGTTCCGAGAGTTTACTCCGTTTGACCTCCAGTTTGTTCACATTTCTAAAATCTTGCTTGACGTGTACAACTATAATGGGCAAATGTAGTGAAACACTCGCTGAAATTGTTTATCACCTCGGGCACACGTACGGGGACTCACCGTCCGTGTACCACTCTATGTCAACACGGCAAAATCTCGACAATAAATCTGCAACGCGACTCGCAATGTTAAAATTGACGTTTACAGTCGACAATCGCCGTTTTAATTAATTTAATCGAACAATAATCACTTTGAATCACTCTGTATATGCAGCATAACACGATCGTGCACAATGTCTTTAAATAAAACTAAACAATAAAACAATTATATTGAATAAAAAAGCATCATTTTTTTTTATTATAATTGGTTTGTTTTAAAAATTGATGCAATATATATTTTATTATACGCATTATTTTTTATATTGTTATTATTAATAAATGAAATTGTATCCTGTAATAATTTCCTGTTGGGATACCGACGGAGACGACATTTAATGTCGGCAATCATTCTCCGTTTGCAGCTTCTTTCCTCCTCCGGCACGGATTCGCATTTAGCGCGCTAATGACTTTAATGTCCCCCAGTTGGATACGTGCGTCGATGCATTATGGCAGCTTTTGACATATTTAGAAGAATCGCGTTTTTTTCGCCATTATTTTTAATTAATCATAGCGATCGTTAGATGGACGCATGTCCGCGTTTGTGGGATTATTTATCTGCTTTTTTTTTGCGGCAGTGTCCGATGACTTCTGTCAGTTGCACTCGGCTGTCGCTCGCCGTAAAAATCAATTTTAATTGACGACGATGCATCGACGACGTCGCCTTGACATTTTGATATGTGAGCAGAATTTTCAGCGTTTAATCGAAATCCTCTTTAATCGCAGAAAAATCGTGCAATTGCATTTTTTTTAAAAAAATAAAAAGTAATCGAATTATATACTTATTTTTTTTTATTCCATTACGATCGTCTTATTATAACTATATATTTATTTGACTATGATGGATGGATGGCATAACAGAAAGATTCCATAACGCCATTCGCCCATAAAAAGATAAATTCGCCTCAGTGTCAAACCACGACACTGGCTATTTTTAATATTATATCAGTTCGATTGAAATTTATATTATTTGTTATTTAATTATTTATTCAACGTCGGGTAAATGGCATTAAATTAATTAATTCTAACGCCCCAAAATGGTAATGGATCTCTTCCTGTTATAAATAATTCCCTGAATTCATAGTTTTCGTCGGACACCTATCCGATTACTAACATAGCTCAGTCGTAGCTAACGTACATCAGGGAAATAAAATGCATGTTACCTCGAATCCATAACACTGGTTATTATATTGCCCATTACCCATTCCATCTAACTAAAACGACCCAGGTTTAGATTTAACCAAAAATGCGATGCTCTGTCAATCTGATACTTTCTAATAATTTTCTAATATTAAGCGAAAATTAAGCAATTTTGCTTTTATTTTTGATGAAAACGATTTTCAGGACATTTCTCTACAAGCCTTATATTAATATATACAATTTTCATTGAAAACAGCATTGAAGTTGCAGTGACGGATTGAGTCGATTTGGGACCCCACGCGGTAAAATTTCTGGGGCCCTTGAACTCAGTAGGAGTAATAAAAATCTCATAACATTTAATAAAATTATTCTCTTGTCGATTCTTAGTCTTATTTATTCCTCAATTCGGATTTATATATCTTGCTCCATATACAGAATTGTCATATTATTTATTCTTTATTTTGTCATAGTAATCTTTAAATATATTTACATGCTTTTAAACTGATAACGCCCTTTCTCATAACGCATTAAATAAGGGACTCGTTTACTATTACATATAATTATTTAATTTTCCTTGATACATTCTTAAAATTTGGGGCCTCTTTCGGGGCCCCTTTGTACTCTGGGGCCCCAAATACTTAGAATTTTATTTAAGAAACCAATCTAAACTGATTCGCTATATTTTCGTGTCTTCATCAATATTTACAGCATCTCATTTTATTAATAATATGTAACTCGGAAAGAAACCCATTATTTTTCATTTAAAGAAAAAAAAATATATTATAATTTCCATATGTTCAGTAATTTTCAAATACTCGTCTTGAAAAAAACCTAGATATACTGTCCAATTATTTCTCTTAATGAATGCTCTAGGGATTCAAATGAAAATTAATTTGAAAGGCTTTCAGCAGTTGATTAAATCATTTTCTTCTTGTAAAAAACATTTTCTGTAATTATTTCGTAAATATTCCATCAAAGAACATTTCGAAGTGTTAATCCGGGTTTCGATATTCCACAGTTGCGGTTCGAAAACAACCGCGTCTTCCGAAGAGGGCCTCTCAAGGACCCCAAGCATTTCAAGTCAAGATTTTGATGAATTCTTCATAGTTATTGATTTGATTTGTTCATAATTTGATCGATATTTTGTATTTTTTAACTAATCAATATGACGCATAAATTATAACGCTCCCGACGACGTCTTGCCGCAGACTGAGCTCTAGTAGCACGTGTCACTCGTACGTTTCACTCGCACGTTCCACTCGCACTCGTCACATCGCACCATTTGTGAACAAGAAAATAAAGGCCATTGATTATTTATAATATTTATTCTTTAGACTATTTAGACAAATACAAAAAGGCACGGTTATGCGATTATTTTTAATATGGACTTCCATCGAATTTTGTTGATCGTCCTGATCTAGGGACATCCTGCAAATTCCTATTGCCCGATTTTAATCAACAAAATTAATACCTGCTTTCTATCAACACTCGTTCATCAGATTGATCGTTTTTTGGCGTTTGTATAATATAAATAATTATCAAGCGGGTTCAATGACATTTATCTTCATGATCGAACGCAAAAGAAACATTATAAGATCCGGAATTGATTAAAAAATACTATGATTTGACACTGATATTTTTTTCGTGATATCCATTAAACATATTACGTAGTGCTAATCAAATAACAATGGGTTATTGAATATTTTTTCTAATATATTACATACGCCTAGTTACCTACAATATCGGTAGTTTCCCACGTTAGCGTCTGACATCATTTTATAGCCATAGAAAAAATAGAGAAAAAAAATATCTAAACATCCATGTTCACGACTGTAATGTATGTTTAATTAATGAGTGCAACAACACATGCACATTTATCGAAACACGCGTGATGCATTCGTTCGATTGACGCGTTTCGACGAAACGATGCGACATCGAATTGAATTTTCGTTCGGAATGTTTTTGCAAAAACCCATTTGCATAAACATTCGATTTGTATACTGCGTACGATTTCGTAATAATACGGATGCCGGGACCCGATGACCAAATTTATTTCGTCTATAAAGCGGCAACATGCCTCTTTATCTGACGAAGAGATCTCGTGATGGTGCCTCGGCCTCATCAAAGGTTTTAGCCGAGAAGAAATGGACACTGTCACGGTGGACATATGTGTTTCCGAGCCGCAACTGATTGGACAAATTTATATTTCTTTTTCCAGATATTCCCCGGTTGGCTTCAAATATAACCTAGAGAGTCCCATCAGCAGTTCACAGCGAAGAGAAGACGACCGAATAACTTATATTAACAAAGGACAATTTTACGGCATATCACTAGAATATATACACGATCCAGATAAACCGCTCAAATGCCAAACAGTCAAGGTAAGATTAAATATTTATTTTTTAAACGTCTCGTCATAATTTAATGGCGTTTTTGACATTTTCTTCATGTGTTAGATTACAATCTGAATACGCGGTCAATTAACCCGTCCACGACCATAAGAAAATCCCTTCGTAATAATGGTAATTGCATTCAAAATCGTGTTCGCCACCGTCATCGAACATGTTTCTGAAAATAAAATACGGCATAATTCGTATTATATCCACATGTTTATACGCATACGCTGCTAATAAATTAACATTGCAAATCTACGAACACAATTATGACCGAATGTTAATTGCGTGGAGATTCGCAAAATTGATATTTTATGCATAATCAAAGTCAATCATTTTTTTTTTCAATAAATACACGGAAAAATATATATATGCTTAATTTAAACGGCGCCATGATTATAATCTGATGTATAATTGTTTTGCGTGCGAATAAATATGCATAATGTTGCAAATGAGTGCATTTAAATAATCGCGATAGCGATTTTTCATATACTTTTTTTTATATAACCAATTAGTAATTCAATTCAATTTTGTCAAAAACTTAATTAATACATATACTTTTTAATTAATTAAATCTAAATAATCGAAAAACGTCTTCAGATTAATAATTGATGGTATTCTGCAATATATTTTTAAGCAATCATAATATACCCCAGCTCGTCCGATTAGGGTTAATTTTAATTCATTCGAAAATATAAGCATTTTATCATGAATACTTATTTTAAAATAAAAACTATTAAATTCGTGCTCTTTAATTTTTTACGTCTCTGTTGTTTCATTTAAATAAATTTTTCATTGAATTTATATTGAAATTTTTTTACACGAATATTTTTAGCTCTTAAAACTAAATAATCGTTTTTTAATACTTGGATTAAATATTTTCATCGGCTATTTTATCTTTTTTTAAATAAATATAAATATTCACTTAACATACAAATAGTTGAAAGATTTATGATTTTTTTTAATAAAGATAAATAATTGATTTTATTCCTGGCAGTTCTCTCAGCATAGTGTTCTGCAATTTTTTAAATAAATAATCTACACGTTTTTTATATATCCCAGCTGGTTCAATTAGGGTTAATTTTACATCATTCGAAATAATAAGCATCTTAATCTCGAATATTCTAATTTTTCTAACATTTTAACACATTCTAGACGAATTTTCATATTTAAAAAAAAACTATTCGTATATTTTTCGGTCTTAAAGCTAAATAATCGGTTTTTAATACTTGGAATAAATATTTTCATCGGCTAATCATACTAAATATTAAAAATGTAAATCTATGATTTTTTTTTAATTCTTATTATCAAGATACCTCTCTAAATAAATAATTGATCTCATACAGTAATCGTAATAATATTTTTTAAAACAAATCTACACGTATTTAATATACCCCAGATGTTCTAATTGAGGTTAATTTTAATTTATTCAAAAAAATAACCATCTTAATCTTGAATATTCTAATTAATCTGACATTTTATGTTAAATTAATGCGCGTTTATTTTTTATTTTAAATAACTCGAATTGCCAAAAATAAATAAACATTTTTTTTAATACTCTATGATAAATAAATAGACATACTAAATAATCACCTAAAGCAGGGATGGCGAACCTTTTTCCCAAGTGGGTCAAATTTGATCATTTTTATTCATAAATTCATGTGGCGGGTCACATAGAATTATTATATAGGCCTACAAATTTTATTAACAATAAAATTATCGCTATTATAACCCTAATCACACTCCAGCTCTTTAAAGATGTGGCGGCATCTAGTGGTATTAGTAGCAGATTAAAAATCATTGACCTGAAGAATACATTTAACATACAAATAATTAAACAATCTATGATTATCGAAAAACCTCTCTAGATCAATAATTTATCTAATTCCATACACTTATCTTAGCATAGCGTTCTGCAATATATTTTTAAGCAATCTACATGTATTTAATATACCCCAGCTCGTTCAATTAGGGTTAATTTTAATTCATTCGAAAAAAATAACCTCGAATATACTAATTTTTCTGGCATTTTAACACATTTAAGACGATTTTTTATGTTTTTAAACAATTTAAGCTGAATTCTTGCTCGTTTATTTTTTTATAATAATTCTAAATCCTATTAATAATCATTTTTTAATGTAAATATTAAATATTCGCGTAATGAATCACCTCATTATCCTAATAACTAAACAATCTATGCGTTTTTTTAATTATTGGTATTATAAAACGGCTCTTAAGCCAAATTTGTTTATTTTTGAAGACACTATGAATTCCTGCCGTATAAAAAACATATGCAAATCGTTCTTGGCGTATATTGAGAGTCACTGTATTATTGAAGAACGGCTCACTCTTGAACGACATTGATTTTCAACATGTTTGACGCAGACTTCCTCTCGGCGATTATTTTTTCATTTTATCATTTATCGATTTAATTGTTGTCTTAATAATCGTCCGACGATAAAATCAACTCGATTAAGTGTGCATTGGTCGGTTTTTTGTCGTTGTTGCAACTCTTGCGCACCGATATGGGCTCGGGGAGAAAACCGAGCAATTTTCTAATGTTCCAACACGGCTTAGAAATGTGGGAAAACACGTCGAAAAAACGCACTTTTTGCGCGGCCGATAATTGTTTATCATCGATCGATTCATTAAGACGGTGACGCTAAACCTGATCGATAAAAATGCCAGAAAGAAATCTAGTTAATTGACCTAAGGGCATTAGAAAACGGCAAGTGCAAGGCCGGAGACGCGGTTTTCTCGCCGAAGAAATCGCAACAAACCGAAATCACAGCGTGTAATTTCTAATTGCGGGTCTGCATTGACCTATGGACCCCATTGATCGGTTACCATTGGGGCGTGTGCGTCTCCCTCTCCGTCTAAAGACGATGCATTTAAGATACGACGCTAAGTGGGTCATTTTAACGGTATCTACGAAACGATAGAGTCGTATAATGGCGGTCGATAAGTCAACGCGAGCGTTTGACATTAATTAGCCATATGACAGATCATGGGGAAAGATGCATGATAAGCATTCTAATTAGATTTTTTTTAACATATAATTTTCAATCTGAATATTAATTAAATGAGAATTTTAGTCGCTTTTATTGTGTTTAATTGCGTACAAATTTGAGATCTAGCGTAAAAATGGATCTTTTATTGATCTTTTATTAAACTTTATTGGATCTCTTTGGTATTCGAATTATTTTTTATCTAAATTAGTAACAGTTGAGGAACAAATTATTCGAATTAGATTAAAAAAACAAGTCGTTTTTATTGTATTTATAAATTGTTAAAAAAATTTGATCAAATGACATCAAAAAAATATTTAAAATATTATTCATGAACCGGAACGGCGTGTATGAACGCTCCTGCTAATTTCATTCAAATTTTAAATCGTTTTATTTAATAAAAAAAATGTAAGGGTTAAAAAAAAGATCATTTGTATTTGGTACACATTTAAATAGTTTTCCAAGGATTTTCACTTTAAAAATGTATTTTTTCATGATTCAATAAACATATTTGATTTGGTATTTAATCAGATATGCTGAATTTAAATACACTTTTATTCCTGAAATGCTGAAAAAAAATATTTTCATTGAATCATTTGATCAAATGACAATTTTCACCAAAAAAATATTTAAAATATTATTTACAAATCGTTTTTTTACTAAAAAAAATATTTAAAATATTATTCACGAACCGGAACGGCGTGTATGTACGCTCCGGCTAATTTCATTCAAATTTTAAATCGTTTTCTTTAATATAAAAAAGTCATTTTCATGGAGCCCCTACACATTTATATAGTTTTCCAAGGTTTTTCACTTAAAAAGTGTATTTTCATAACTCGCAAAACATCATTGATCCGTATTTAAACACGCTTATATTCCTGAAATGCTGAAAAAAAATATTTTCATTGAATCATTTGATCAAATGACAATTTTCACCAAAAAAACCGTTTTAAATCGTTTTTTTACTAAAAAAAATATAATGATTAATAAAAATATCATTTTCATGGAATTGAAACCTGAAAAATATATTTACATAATTCGCAAAACAACAAATAATTGATCTGTTGAAATCAAATACACTTTTATTTCTGAAATATCATATTTTCATTATGAGAGTGATTTATTTAGTTATCAATTAAAAAAATATGATGAAATTGTTTTAGGATGTTTAAATAATTTTTCTTTATATATCTTAATTTTTGTAATTAAATACAATAATGAAAAATCGATCAAACAATATCAACGATAATAAATCGATCATGGATCGCCATTATCAGCATTGTAATGATACATATATATATTTTTTCAACTCGACTCGTGAATAAGTGATTTTTTCCACGTACATTTCCTATGGCATTCAGCCCCACTTCCGACATGGCGACTGATTTATTAATGTCTCTGGTCTCGGTATCTCTGGTATCGATCTGGTCGTATCTCGCGTCAGATTAATACCACACTGACAATCGTCCGACTTTATTTCATTCGTAATTACTACATTTTTTTCTTATTACCTTTTTTTTATCATCTCAAATGGCACCGGGGACCCACTGCGTCCTGCGACATCTATGTCCAGCTAATGATACCGCAGCGTGATCGATGCTTAATTGGTTAATGTCAAGGGTACCATAAAATGGCTGTTTTTCAGGATAGACAATGAATCACCACTGGTGGTTTTTTTTTTGTTGTTCTGGTCCAAGATTGATGATTGTACCGGCCGTGTACCACCATAACGACATCGGGCATATAAAAATGTTGAGCGGGGCGATTTGTACGTCGTGATTTAGAACCCGGTCTCTCCTTTTCCCACAATCGTTTAACTCCATATACGGCATACGTCAATTTACATACTGATAACCGCTGATAGCAGGTAATAATATATGAAAAAAAATGTCAATTCCGGTAGCCGGCTAATATAATATTATATTAATGCACACGTAGGAGTGCTATCGTATCGATTTGATCGATGATTCTCCGCGCTGCATTTCTCTCGAGATGGAAACTGGTTCTAAAACGACCTATGTCAATTTTTTATACGGGTTTTTGAATTATATATGCGAATATATTTCATTTATGATGCATAAATAACCGATATTATGGTAATATATGTATCGTAGCCACTGCGATACATACGCGTATGCGAAAATCAACATTTTGCGTTGGGCCCTCGCTAAGATAATTTATTATATGCAAATATTACGCGTGTTAAAATTAATTACTAATAATTATTTATGTACACAGTCCATAGCAGCTTATAATTATCCAATATCTAAAAGAAATAATCCATTTTCTTATTACGCTTAATAATAATTTAACATTTTCTGGAGACGAAAATTATCTTTATGTTTAAGACAGCACTCAAATAAATGATAAAACATCGGAAAATGAGCCGGATATGGATTCAGATTTACAAAAAAATTAAAACAGACGAAAACTCTCTATGGAATAAATGAAAATTTAATGAAAAACAGCAATGAATTTTTTTTACACCCAATATTTATTAATATAAGTTATACTATTCATTTATGAGAGTGATTTTCCGTCCCTGGACATTATTGACAATATTTAGTTCTAAAATAAATTAATAATTTAAAACTCTTGCGTTTCCTCCAAATCCCCAATCCCACCAAAGACGCGTCATCCTCAACCATGTAGTCTGGGTTTCGATTGCCCTCAGTTTTCTTTCTCATCTTCTAATACGGGTCAGGTGTGGTGAGCCCGGAATTAAGCGGTATACTCAGAGTTTAACTGGGAGTCTGGAGTTGAGCTGTGAGCCCAGATATGATTTGTGAACCCAGACTAAAACTGTTGGCCCAGAGTTAAGATGTGAGCCCAGTTTTGAGATGTGAGCCCTGTTTTGAGCTGTCACGCGTTGTTATATTATTCATAACACTGCGATGTGAGTAGTGTCGACTCTGAATTATTTTTTTGGCACCTCCAGTGGCACCCACGATCAGCCTGTATACCGGCCCGGGGCCCTTACACTTCCGCAGGATCTAATAATCGAGCTTACTGCGATCACAGCCACATCCGACTATTATTTGAATCGATTTTAAATCATTTTATTAAAAAAAATCTTTACAAATAAGAAAGTCTTTGTTTAAAATAATTTAATTAAATAAAATCATGGCATATTCTCATTGATTGTAAAGAACAATTTTGGTAAAGTACATATTTTGCTTAATATAATCTAAAACTACATTCACATCATTTGATTTTTTATTAAATAATATGATAATAAACGACGAAAATAATAGTCATATTTTCCAAGAGGTGTTCATTTCATACATTTTATTAATATATTTCATACTATTAATAAAATGTTTATGAGTTAGTTAGGTCTTCGTGTATATCTTACATTTAAGTGTTGATAGTATTATTGTTTTTTAATTGAATTAAAAAATGTTTAGACGCGTCATATCATAAGAAAAATATACATTAATCATTGTGACCTTTGTCGATTTTTATATAGTCCGAAACAAAATGCGTTCGAATACGTCTGACATTTTCCGCGTCCGCGTGACAGACAGCGTTTCTTAAATCGTGGTACATTTGTTTGAATTTTTTTTTTTGGTCTCTCCGCCCGAATATTATTTAAAAGGCTTGACATTTGTCCCAGCATGACATCTGCGATACGGATCGCGGCGATTTATTTACACGTGCAATTAATGTATGGACGCGTGTCGTACACGCACCGACCGACGCTTCCTAAACGCAATAAACATTCGGATTAAAACGTCGAATAAAATATAATATTTATGGACGCCGCCGTCGATGCTGGATGGCTCTCTGTCGGCGGAGCTGGTCCATAGAGGGCCTCTCCCATTTCGGTGCACGTGTGTGTACGTCTACGACACGGACGATTGTTGGCTCGGAATTTATCGACATCGGTCTCGTGTATCTAATCAAAGTAATTTAACCGCAACGTTGTACACAACAGTCGGACGCAGGCCATCGATCAAGCGCCATGTTGCGCAAAGCATCGATACCGATTCCGATACCCGCAATTATCCGCCGTATCGTCATATTTTCGCGCGGAATGTCCCGGTGAAATGCGTCGCAGTATGTCATACGGCTTTCGTTTTCATTTCTCTTTCCGTAATTGTGTCCACATCCTGTTTTAGACGTACGAAACACCTCTTGCACATTCTGCACAATAATTATATGCACGCGAGAATATTCACAAATTTTTATTCCGTTCGTAAATCAATCAATTCGTGATGGATTTTTTTTTTTGGGATAAATTTTATGGTGAAAATCTTGATCCGCTCACGAATCCGGCATTACCAAATGTCAATCGCACCAGATAACAGCGCCATGCGATCATACATGTGATATTTCACATTGTCAATCAAGATTAACTGACGCTTCGTGACCGTGTGCGATTAGAATAGTCCGACGGGCTCCGGGATCTCGGGGATAACATCTGCCGTCGTATTCCATTTTTTTTTATTTGTCATTTTTGTCTAGGAGATTGATACAAATGGCTTCTGTCCCTCGGCAGATCAATCGCGCAAAAATTAATCATCCTCAACCCCGAGTGGCATGTGATCATTTCGACGAGGGGTGGATTATAGACGGTATTTGCATAACATCATTATGTCTGCAATAATATTTGTATACTACTTATATAAATCTACAACACTACAGAACCGCAACGGATACAGTTTAATATTAATTTAAGCAAAATGTAATTAACATAATGTTGTATGCGTCAAATAATTTGGCGAGTCGTGTCATCGATATGTTGAAAATAATTTTTCAACACTATTATCACATATTAAATTTCAATATTATAACGTAATAATATAAATGGGTTTATTAGACCATTTGTCATTAAAATATATAGTAAATAAAAATCGAGGATAAGAAAAATCAGGTTACGAAAACTCGCGAAATTATTTGACGCCAATTGTTTTGATGATAAAATGTTCATTTATTCCCTAAAACAAGATTATTAATTAAAATTACTGCTGTTCTTCGCGAGATCTTGTGATTTGTTAAGATTATGGAATAACGTTTTCTCATTTATGATCCTAAGCCAGAAAGAGCTTTAACGTTTTTTCCATTCAAATAGTTTCGAAAATCTGTCCAAATCTGTTTTAATAAGCTCAGTTTTACGAACAAAATATAAAGAAATCAAAAATCCATGAACTTCATCCCATTCGATAAGTAATCAATTTTTATTTTATTTTATTGAATCGTGATTACATATTATTATATTTTTTTTATAAGATATTAATCAAACTTTCCCTTATGTCTGAGGAACGTGACCATGTGCATGATTCCCCTTATGGACATGGTTTTCATGGGAATATATAGTGCAGTGGTTTCCCGTTGCCTTCTGCACCAAATCAAATAAGTAACCCAAAAATATACCAAGTAACCAAAAAATCTCTTGAAAAATATTACAGAAGTTAGTATTAAGTTATTGAGTGACACCCAGAATGACTAATGAATGATTAGTTATTAATTGACTAACGTTGTGACAAAATTTAAATAAGAAAATCAGAAATTAGAGAAAATCAGAGGAGAAAAGAGGCGTAGTTTCGAAATTAATAATAATAAATAGAAACTTTTTACACTCTGTATATTTTTCTTTAAACCAATCAGCGTCTCTGCTTTAATACAATTTTTTAACGAATTTGTCGAAAGAAATTATTTAGTTTTTTAATTATTATAGTAAATTCTAGGAATTCCGTATTTGGGCCATGACTCCTGGCGGTCAAAGCTACCTACCAAGGTCTTCTGGGCCAAGAGTCATGGCCTTAATATAACCAACTCGTATACAAAAAAAAATATAGAGTATTCATACTTATCTTTTTTACATAGTTTTCTATGCCACAATGTTGCTTATTTTAAAAATAACGCCGTTTTAAATTGTCACGTTTTTTACACGATTTTTGCAGTGTATCCACCGTGTAAATAAAGAGTTGAGTGTGAATATAATCATTTTTTTGCGTCGATCGTATTCATGCCAATGACATATTGAAAAATTAGATTTTAATGGCCGTGCGAATCTCCGTCATCGCATAAAAAGCTGCATCGTCGCGTTGCATAATCGAATCGTTGTGCGTGAGCATTTTTCCGAGCGCCCTTATGCAAATCGGCGCACAGATTTGCATAACGATGGCTTTGACTTCTCAATCGCAATCGTTGCGAAAGCCGAATGAAAAAAAGATTAAAAAAATGACGCGAATCGGACGCATCGCGTGCACCGATATGCAACGCGGAGATGGATGATGGGCGCGAGAGGTGTCGATACTGTTGCGAAATCACTTGCATTGTGCATTGCGCAATGCGAGTCGTTGTTTTGCAACAAGAAATGCGCACTCTCCGGAACGTTGGATGCCAGGCGTCGCGTTACAGACGCCGTGCTTTAGCGTGATCCGATGCAATTTCGAAATTCGCAATGCCACTCGATAGCGAATTACGCAACGCTATTGAATCGTCAAATGATTATTTACCATCGACGATTAATAAAAACGCATAATTATAGATGCCACATCTTGAATTCTACTGCCAAAAATGCTTTAACCTTTTGCACTCCAATGGTTTTTTTAATAAGTTTCCACAAACTCCAAGCTATTTTGAGCGAATTTGATGAAAAAAAATGTCTTTCGTTTTCTTGCTCCTTGAATTTCTCGATTTGAACATACCATACAATCCTTGTACCTCTTCCCTGGGTTATTATAAA
>JAGXCT010036994.1:0-89050 GCA_022495035.1 Philopotamus ludificatus
TAACCCTTTTACTCCCACGGGGCCGATCATCGGCCCCAACTGGTGTATGCGAAAAAACTTCTTCATGAAATATGCTTTCTAAAGCATAAATTCATGTAATGTTTTCAAAATAAATTAGTTTTTAAGATTTTAAACATGCATATAGAATGTTGTTAAAATCATTTTTTTATTTTATATAAAAATGTTTGCAACCCCTGTCCAACAAACTGATTAGATTATTTATCAGGTATTAAATAATTATAGGAGGCTTTATGCAAATTTATTAAAAAAAAGTTTTATAAGTTCCTGGAAAAGTTTATGATATTTGCTAATTTTGCGAAACAATACTAATTTTTATTTTCATTTTCACAATTCTATTATTTTTTATTTTTATTTTTTCATATATAAATTAAAAACCCTTTTCTATTTTCATTTCCAATTTATTTCTTTACGTAAAATAATTTATTTTTAGGTTAAAAATGATTCAAATTCAATTTATATTGTTTTAAGAATAAATATTTTTATAATCATTTTTTTCTTTTGCTTGTTTATGTTTTTATTCATATTTGAAGATTAGTTATTATCACACATTGAGCAGTGAGCGCCCCACAGAAAGAATTATGTTTTTAAACGAATCATTAGCTGAGATAAAAAAAATAATGAAAACTATTGATTCTTACCAAAAAATTGCTTGGGATTCTTCCCATATTCTATGCAAAAAAGGCTGGGATTAAAAGGATTAAACAATGAGCGACCAAAGTCGGCAATTTCTAAACAAACTCCTTGTAAAAGAGCTATAAAATATTTCAAATGAATAGTTTAATATGCACTTTGCCGCATTTGTCGCAAATCTCAGGGTCTGATTTTTTTTAATTGCTACAAGAACCTAGTATCTAACCTAAATGAAAATATTTGAAAAAATAAGACGTCGTAAAAGTTACAGCCACCCAAACGCGTAGTGTCGGTTAGCGTGTGATATGCGCGCCCCGGACATACACAAAAACGCCTTTTACGTGGAAATCACGATCCCCGTGCGTAATGAGTTAAAAGATATTGGAAACTGTGTATAATCCACCATCATTTTATTAATAATTAATTCATCTTACATATTTACTAAATAAAATATATATGTATAATAAATTGCATAATTCCATATTCAGATATATAATTTCTATATCCCAGTTTTTCCATATATTCGTAAATTTGATATTTTTGAGTAGGGTTAGGTTGTCAGAAAAATATTCCTAGAACCTAATTTCCTAAACTATTTTTCCATATGAGTTCAGATTAATTCGATTAACCTTTTGAAAATCACGCAAAGGATTCCGTTGGAAACAAAAAGGTTTAATCTACTCTCAAACGTAAAGATGACATCTCTTCATTTCGCTTGGACGAATTTTTGTCATAATCAAATACCTAAAAAAATAGTTTCGGGATTATAAAGGCAAACTGAGCATACAATCAATAGAGGGTTCCAGGAAATGACCGGGATTTCAATTCTATTGTAAATTTGAGGGCTTTAATCGAAAATAAAATACAATTATATGAAACTTCAGTCATAGAAAAATATTTCAAAACAAGATCACCTTGAAATACACTGCAAAACTTTAGATTTATTAATATCAATATATGTAATGCTATAATCAAAGTATTGATTTATTAGAATAACGACGAAAAAATAATTTTGCTATAATATATTCGCACACTAGACGTGAACGCGTTTGAAATATCACTTGAGATGAATTTAAATGTATAAGATTTTCCATGTCATGCAAGTGACATATGTAATGTGGCATATGCGGAAAGTTTTTCACATCAATCATCGTCGTAAAATTTTCAGAAATAAATTCTATTACTTTATCATAAATTAAACTTTAATATCTCTCAGAACGGTTGACATTTTATAGGATTTTGTTTCGCCCAGCCTCTGCAAGTGCACCTGGTGTCTAATTCTAAAATCGATACTCATTGAATTTTTCCTGTTTTATAACACAGCTCTTATGGAATAATAACGAAAACATATTACGAAACGGCATGACGTCATATATGACAAGACAAGATGTCACAGCCAGATTTCTTCAATATCGTATTACATTGTTACATATGAGAATACGTATATACGTAGATTCATATCATATATTAATTAAACGCCTACGTGATGGTATGGGTCATTAGCTATTATGCATTTGAAATACAGGGCGTTTCTTGGTCCACCTGGCATAGTCATGGATCCTTTGAATCAGTTTCTCTAACCTGTAAATTAGTTTCTGGAATGTTTACCCTTGGTTGTATATGCTAAAAGACCAAATAATTTATAGCCCGAGCCGGAGCAGGGTAAACACGGGAGCTAAATTAGTTTGTCAAGGGCTTTTGAACTACGTAGAACATCCTAGACGTGGCCAATACTTAGTATTCTATCTGTGAACTGTGCTGGTCCTGAATACTGAATCGCGTAATGACGCTTTCAATAAAAACATGGAAATCTGGGGCAGCTTTTGCCGGATTATGTTTGTATGAACATCGCGAAGCTTTTTTATTGGCTCAAAACATTTTGTATCGCAGAGCTTTAAATTGTATCGAAGATTTTGTTTTTAAACAATTTTATCTAATAATACAAAGCGGCGTGGTGTCTTTATAGTTTCGCTTATTAAAGTTAATGGAATGAGCACAGTGGGATCCATAAAACTAATGAAAAATATGAGAAAATCTTTATTAAAATAAATAAAACTTGTACTTTCTCTGATATTAAACAATATTTTTAAGCAAGGTTGGGTATAATAATTTATGCAGACATTATTATTATAGTGATCTCTTCCACAGCTTTTTGATTCCATTCAATTAATAATTTTTAATCGAACACTATTTTGCTAATTTCTAACAGGAAAAGCTAATAAATAGATGAATCGATAGTTTGATGAATGCGTAGTACATTCTAGCATAACTCTGAGAGTGTTTGTATTGAAAGTGGAACTCATGTTCATGTTTTTACTCATTATTCGATGCTTTATGGAAATACAACATTTATAAAAAAATCCTTGAGGATTAACCAAGGATTAGACATAATCAAAATAATTATATTTAATTAGTGAATTTTAAAAAGTGGTTCTGATTTAGGTTAATCCTTTTATACGGTAAAACGAAGTAATGATTTTTTTGCTATAAAGGAATTGAAACAAGGAACTTACCGTACCGCACAAGCTTTCTTGGAACAAATTATAGCCATCTCTTCGTTGCTATTGTCTTTGAAAATTGGGTCCTGTACAGCAACCAAAGGAAAAAAAGCAATGATTTTATTTAAATCAAGTACCAGTTTTAACCCCTTGTCCATCATTAACCTCGAAAATGATAATTCTATGTGTTTGGTGGGATATTTTGGGCGATATGATTTTTTAAAACCTGGATAAATAGTTACAGCTGAAGTTTATTGTACTTAGATAGAAAGATTGAGACCGAAATCATTAAATAAAAATCGTTAATAATTGAAGACGTATAATGCAACACGATAATGCAAGGACACACTATGCAAAAATCTTAAATAAAAAAATCAGGGAGTTGAATTCGGAAGTTCTACAGCATCTAACTTATACATCAGATATTGCGCATTCAGATTATCTTCTTTTTAAAACTTCAGAGCCTTCACTAAGAAATAAAAACTTTATTTTGCGTAAAATAAAGTTTCATTTTTTGTTGAAAAGCCTGAATGATTTTACAAGTGATCTTCTAACCCTGAGATGGGTATTTCCCACTCGGATAAGATCTTAAGATCTTTTTTGTAATGCAATTTTTTATATGACGTTTATCTCCTTCACAATTCTATAATATTGTCAAAATGTCGTGATATAATTAAGAAGTCGTAGAGGCTATGCTTTTATTTTTGTTCAGAAATTGTATCCACAAGTAAAGTCGAAAATATAAAGTAAGCATCCAATATGGCTACCAATGTCAAACTTTTTGATTTAAACAGCCTGCAAAACTGAAAAATTCACATATTTTTCTATCAAATCATATGAAAATATTAAGAGAGAGTATGTAAATTGCCTTTTTAAAACTCTAAAAAAAAATAATTTAGGCAAGAAATGTATACATAATTAAAAACGAAGAATAAATGATAAATAAAAGGCTGTCGTGATTTTTTTGGCACTTTAAAACACGTGACAAGAAGAGGAGAGGGCAATATAGATGATAGTGGTCGGTAACTGGACTCTAAAGGCAGCATGGGGACGGATATCGGATGCTTTCAAAATATTTTGATGGAGAAGGACACTTTAAGTGTCCATCGACGTTCTTTGATTCATCAGACACCGCGAAAGGAGAGAGTATCTTGGAAATTTGAGCTAATTTGAGTATGATCCAAGTTAAATATAGAGAGTGATATAATGAGCCATGTACAATCGTAATATTTAATTTACAATTTATTAATATACTATTAGTTCTTTGGTTGTCGATTCCTGGTATAGAGAAATGTTCACGTCATCAAAATTAGCCGGAGCTTGGCTAATTGGCAAATTCGTTTAAGCCACATTGACCTTTGTCTATAATACTCTAAGGATTATGCGAAAGTTTATATTAAATCGTCGTTCGACGTTGCTAAAAAACATTGAAATATTACAAGTCATAAGCTTTGGATAGCAGATTTTTTGTATTGATAATGGAATAAATATAAAATAGAATATTTATCGTAATTCTAATATGACAGCAAAGTCAATTTTCAGTAATATAATGTTATCTGATACGTCTGGTTATATTTTCTAATTAAAATAAATATATTTCATGACGCAGAACTCTATATAGCGGCAAAAACACTCACCAAATAGTAATTTAATATAAAAAAAATCGGCGTAAATAGAAAAATTTCATACATGGGTATCAGAAAATGGCAGATCGATATACGTATAGATATTCTATAAGAAATATTCTGTACTGAGGTCGGCTTTATGAAAATAGATACGTTTCCATAAAATTCGCATGGATACATGTAATAAGATATCGTGGAGATATTTTTCTTGGTATTAATATAATATATATATATATAGAAAATTAATTTTATTCAAATCCGTGGTATTACAGATCAGACACAAACTTGTAATTAATCAAGCAAACGGATTATCACGACGAATAAACATTAATTATCTGAGGTATCATAGCCCGAGAATATTGTTTTCGAATATTACTCAAGTAAATATTGTTATTTACGCCAAGAATTGATGACCTTCGTGTAATTAATCGCCGAATCTTCAAAGATTCGCACTCTGGGAAATGTTTCTGGCACACGACCACTTTTCCGATACCTGAACGAACGATGCCCGAAACGCAATTAACCTTTTTCATACCCAAGAGCTTTTATATCGCCAAAAAAAGTTTTAAGTAGATCTCGAGACGAGGGTTTTGCAAATTAGGTTTTAATTATTATTATAGGCTCCGGTTAGCAGGATGAATTGTATAGCCCCGTCGCGGAATTAAATTCGGGGACTTCAAGTTTTAATCGTGATGATTCAATTAAAAAAAAATAATTGCCTAATCCTTGTATATTACATATTTTTTATAAAAATAATTTATTATATTTAGCTTTCATGTGCTTAGTTATCATGGAAACTTAAATTGAAACAATTAGGTTTGATGGCACGAAGCAAAGTTCTTGGGCAGTTAGTATAACTTTGCACTAAGCCTCCCATTTGCACTATGGTGTTTCCTGAAACTTTCAATAAGCCCACCATATTGCATTATTTTCATGTTAATAGGATTTTCAAATAAAGTCTTTTACGTACCATAGACGTTTTACATAATAAAATAACCGGAATATGACAAAATAAAATGGAAAATGGCTTATAAAAATGTATAATATATTTTTATTCAAAGAAAAACTTTTGTTCTGAAACTTTTCATGAAATAATAAAAATATAATATTATTTTTACCGAGCGAATCAGTCGATCGTTTAATAATTTTATTATAATATAAGTAATAAAAATGGAAAATTGCAGCAATAAATGGAGAATAAAATTTAAGATGCATTCAGTATTTTACTATGCATTTATTCATGAATACGATTAGTCCTGGGAATATGGGATGGAATTTAAATTAGTTTGTCTACACTATGTAAACTGTTTTATATTATAATATATATTTTTTTTATAATCGTAAGTATGAAGTATCTCTCAGTATTAATTAATATTTTTTTTTTCATCGTAAAAGTTACCAACAATTTTCTTTTTCGACTGTGTTATTTATTAAAGGTTTATTAATTAACAGGGAGAAAAGTTATTCTCGGAAAATGTGTTTTGCAGAAAATTTAGTATTTCGCTTTACGAAAAGTAAAACTTTTATTCTTTGCACAGACTATACATCTTAATGCTAGATAATTAATTGCGTTTTATCTGTGCGATTGTGTTAATGGAATGATGAAAATAACCGAAAACGATTTATAGTGCTGAAAAAATAATATATACATACCGAAAATGAAGAGAAACGTGTTTCACATCAGATCAATCTGCCGAGTCGAAACGGAAAAGTTTAAAAGTGAGTATACCTTATTTAAATATTTATCTAAAATTTTTGCGCCAGTTATTTTATAAGAAATAATTCATGATATCGCAAAAAAATTATGCAAATCCAGCGCCGGATAGAATATAAAATTTTATTATTCGGAAAACGAGATTTTAATGGTGTCGGGAAATAAAAAGAACAGGGCCCGAAACAAATTACACGTTTTCCCATTTTCACTTGTGGATGAAGTGAAAACGGGCAAAAAAAGTTTTATTATGACAGTTAGACTATAAATTTTATCTCGGCGATCTTGTACGACCATTATGTTTTAGCACAAAACGATACGTCTTGATGATTGTGTAATGTAATTAATGTGTTCATTGAGCTGACTCTGTTGACAAATGTTGCTCTGGGGTCGGAAGGGTTTGACCCCTATCTGAATTTGAAAATTATTCGCAAACTTGGCCCTGTAACTTAATATTGTCGTATTGCCGAAAATAAGATGAAAGATTTTCGTATACAGTCAAAGTACCCAATTATTTTAATTAAATTATATATTATATCTATTAAATTAGAGAAAAATATTATGTAATAAAATTTGATATTTGGAATACTCTGGATATTTATATCTAATTAATATTACATGGATAAACTATATATATATAATAAATAGAATATATTCTAAATAAAATTCAGCTGTAAACCTGTCGATAATTACTAAGAATGGGATGAGATTATACGACGATTTTATTATGTTTGACTAATAAAAAATAATATTAAACTTTTGAAAAGAAATAAAACTGGAAGTGTTTATGACTCGAGCTGTGAATAAGACAAAAGAAGATTCTACAAAGTATTGGATTTAAGCGAAACCTTATCTGGAGTCTGGAGTTTTAAATTATTTTTTTATTATGGAGAAAAATTAATCACTCGAAGTAAATTGAATTAATGAATAAATAGATTTACAATAAAATAAAATAACTAATTATGTTAATTATTAAATAATAATTTTTAATGATCATTAAAATTAAAAAACATAATGAATTTATATGAAATATGTAATATATATTATGAATTTAAATAATTAAAAAATAAATTCATATAAAATGCAAAATTAAAGCTATCTAAATTAAGTTATATTATATTAATATTGTTTTTAATTCCAATGTTATTATCTCGCTAAATTATATTAGCAAACTTACAGACAAATTAATGGCAAACTATTTAAAATCGTTTAGTAAGGATAAATATCTCTGATTAAAGAGAAATGGGGCGAACTTGATTTAATTGAAATCGAATCAAAGTACAGTTCAAGTGTAGTAGTCTGGAATTTGATCTAAATTTCGACTATTTCGTGTGGAAAATTGGCATAATAGACGATAAAAGTTTAAAAATCAAAAGCTTAAAACCGTTTATTTTTATATTTAAAAAAAACCTAACCAAATAATATATTTCAGACAATCAGATTTCTCAGCTAGGTTTTATTCCTACCTTTCTATTGGTTATACTCTATACAAAAAATATAATAAGTATATTATGATACGTATTCAAGTATTGTTTAACTGTCAGACCTATTTTTGCATGTAGTCGACAGGAGCTGACTCTCCATCACTCCATCCCTCCAGAGATGTCCATCTCCATCCAGAATTATCGATTGTATTAGCACTATTGCACTTCACGAAACTCACCCATTTCACCTAGCCGAAATTAATCGTTAATATTCCATTTAATAATAAATGAATAGTAGAAAAATATATAATATTTTATTACATCTATTAAGCTTTTACAATATGCCTAATTTTAAAAAAAAAACGACGGTAATTTCGACTGTGCATCAAAAGTTCATCAAGTCCGCTAAAAAATCGCAATCGTATGAATTTTCCCACCGAGCAGTAACTGACTCAAATATATTAATAATAAGTGTAGTAAACGTACCAGACGAAAAAGGCGTATTTTTTACGTAGTCCTTTTTTAACAGTCGTTAAAAATAACGACATTTTAGTCCGGTACACCTTTTACATGTTGAAACCATTTTAGCGTTTATACATTTTTAAAATTTATTTACACCATTTTTATATTTTTTGAGCCGTTGTATAAAATTTACGCCTATATTAATATTAATTTCGCCATTGAACTGCCACTTACAGTATTGGGATTTTAATTTATTTTATTTTTACTTAAATTCGAGGGGAGAGATAGAAATAAGGCTTGCCATTAATGATATATCAAAATCAAATCGATGACCATTCGCCATGATAAAAATATTAGTTCGGCATCTCAAATGTAATTTAAATCTGCCATAAACATAACCCAGCAAAGAAATAATCTAAACTTTTCATAGATTAAATTGTCAGCTTTCGATCAAATAATAAAATTATCTCGCTGCAATGCTTCTTCGACAATGCTGTCAGCTTTTAGTCAAACAATAAAATATTATCATTTATTTATTGATAAAACATTTAAATACTCTAATAAAAAACGAATTCCCATAAGTTTTAATTTTTAAATATTCGAGCATTAATAGTAAATGAATAATATGTAGTAAGTAAGTAAAAAAGGAACTTACATAAAATGTAATAAGTTAAAATAAACAGAAATAATGGTTCAATAGTATTATACTTCAAGTTGCCTTAAAAATTAAAAAAAGGTTTATTATGAACTCTAATAATTATTTAATTTAAATAAAAACTTGCCATATAGATCATAATTTTTTTTAAAAACTTGAAAGATAAGCAATTTATTTATATAAAGGTCTTAAGTATTTTATAAATAAATATAAATAATAATCTACACACTGTGTATAATGATCTACACAAACATAAATAGACGCTCCACATTTAAAACAATATATTTAAAATGATATCTTTTAGGTTTCTTAGATTTTTTTGTAATTAATATTTACTCCATCTCCTTCTCTAGACCAGAAATGCCTTAATCCTGGTGAGCATGGTATGTATCAGGTGATCGATGTTCTCTTGTGAGAATTTAGTCCATTTTTACAGTAAAAAATGACAAATATTTATTTTTATTGCTGGGTTTTCATGAACATTTTGGAGAAATAATTTCTAAAGTACAGTCATTTTCCAAAAAACTTGCATTCTCGGAATACAACATAAGTCGAGGAGGAGTTAAACATTTCTCCATTTTTAAAGTGAAGCTAGAGAAAAAAGAATCGTGAAATCTACAAAGCGGAAATCATGCCCAGATTCTTTCAAGCTTATAAAAACAGTCTTATCTGAGGTTTAGTGACTTTAAAAATGTTGAGCCGCTTGAACAATTTATTGCAGCTCATTTTATACATTTTGACATGAAAAACTATCCAGCTCTATCCGGAAAAGAATTGATAGAAGTCTAAACTCTATAATCTGTATGGCTCTTCGTCCCAATGGCAAATTATCCAAATTTAGCTCGAATTGCCCTTAAAATGAAGGCATTGTTATACAGAAACAGACTCACTTGATACTTGTATTCGGATGAGAATGACAAGGTACCGAGAATTGAAAACAAAGTGGAGGTAAATTCTTTTTACTCACTTATTTCAAGATATTTTTCATTCTTTTTTTTTTATAAATACGTAATTTAAGCACGTATTTTATGTTTTATCGGAAGTCCGATATCATAATTTATTTTAAGTAATATTTATTGTATATGGTACGATAAAGGCCGATGATAAAAAAATTTTAAAGAAGGAATATGTATAGGTAGTTCACCAGACAATTTAAATTTCCGAAAATAGCTCACATCCTAAGTGAGTTTGGCGACCACTGGTCTAGGCCAAGACAAAATATAAAAATATAAAAACTTTGATCGTCTTTCCAGGTAGTTGTTTTACGGGACTAATGGCGAGGAGCTCCATCTTCCATAAACGTGTATATAAATATTTTATTTTATAATAAATTTTTCGGAATTTAAAATTCCATCTCACAATATTATATCTCATCTTACCAAACTTAAACACTCTGAATTTTACGGTACTTTTTAAAAAAACATCCTTTAATTGGTTAGCCTTTTCACCCATACTCGTCCACTATTACCAAATTGGTAGTATCGGCTTTCGTCGGAAAAAATACGTGTTCCTTAAAGTCTTCAGCTTTAGTTTTAACAGTGGGATCAGATTATATCGGCGTTGTTTCTGGTCAATAGTCAACTTAGTCAATAAATATTTTTTTGCTATTCTTTTATGAGGCTGAATACTACGGAGATGCCTTTGTGCGGTTTTTTTTAAAGAGATTAATCATCTGTGCGATCTAATCTACGGATTTTTTGGGTCACCAAACACGGTTAGTACCACCAATCTTTTTTTTCTATCCAAGGGTACAGATATACTCGATCTTTGAGAATCAGACGTATTTACAATTCCTTTGAACTGGACAATCATTCTATTTACAGTCAACAATGAGATGTTTAATTTGACAGAGATGCGTCTAATTATTCAGCCAATTTAATTGAGCCACCAGACATAATTTAAGTAATAGAACCATTTTTTTCGCGCTTATTTAGAGTGGATGGATAAAATTAAAATAAATTAGTATATATAGTTAAAAATCACGTATTTTTTATACCTATTAAATAAATATAAAATTATTATCCATTTCAAATATTTCTATGTAATAATATATAGATTAAATATAATCGAAATTTTTCTGTTGATATGTGGATGTAATCTTTTCTATGCACAAAGGAACTATACCTAGAATTTATACTGTGGCTTCAACTAGGTGACAAATTCAATGTGGAATTTATAGCCAGAGCTCTCTCAGTATTCTATAGCTATACAGATAGATACATTGGAATTCCAAACACACCGTTATAGTATAAATTGAATAGATTCTCGATAAACATTTATGTATGCCACAAACGTATTTCAATATCTATTTATTAATTTATATCACGATGTTTTGTAGCAGTCGGTGGGATAAAAATATTTCCATATTTTTTTTTAAATGTAATGAAACCATCTGCATATTTGCTGAAACATTTTTGAAGTTAAATTACATTTTTGCAATTAGACGATGGATTCGTCGACAGCAATTGTTGGTATTTGTCGTGGGTAATGAAACCATTAAAAGCCTCTCGTACGACGACATTATGCTCCTATCTAGTGAAATATTAAAATGTGGAAAATTACAATTTTCCACCATGCTGCAAAAAAGCTCTGCGAATGCGGTTAACCAACTCTATAATGAGGAGTTTTGCAATTCAAGTACCATCCGCCGTACTTGTGCTTGAGCTTTCAATGGGAAATTTCATATGCAATGGAGAAAAGATACACGAAATGCGGTTTTAATGACTTCTTTCTTTATAATATTATATAATAAATATGAAAAAATATGTCATATCGAATTTTGAACACGAAAATAAAACTTTTCCCCATCAAGATGATGGATGAATGTTAAAAAACAAGATACAACTCGTAGAATTAAGATGTGTCAGAACTTGCGGTGTATCAGCCTACCGTTAAACAAGTTGATCCTGGCAAGTTTAGCAAACTCAAAGTTACTCGAGCGTTTGCCTCATAAGATGTTAAATTCGCGATTTTTTTTTATATAATATCGCTCACATTCTAGTCACATTAAATTTTCTATTGTGACGAGCGATTTTTCATTCTTCTAAAAGCTCATTGTTCCCGAGCGTAGGGATTTGCAGGCGGAAGAAAGACTTGTTCAAAACTTATCTCTTTATGTCATTTATTATTTTCGTCTTCTATTGAAATTCCGCGAGGCTTATCGAAATCTCGACTTGATAAATTCTGTAAGAAAATTATTTTATGCGTACATTTGAGAAGCGCGGGGAATTGCTCACGTCATAAAAAACATTAATCATTCGAACATTTTTCTGATAGAAAAAAATCTGAATAAACAAAATATGGCGTAAAAATGCTCGATTTAATCGCACATGAATAAAAAAATATGCCAATCATTATGATTTCGCATTTTTATCTTAATAAACAACGTTTTTATTTGATCAAAGCGATAAAATAATTTGATTGATTCGTTCAGTCATATTATTATAATAAGCCATAAATTAATTATCATGGTTCGAATTGCGATAAATGATTTATAAGTTTACATACTTCTGTTAGGGGTTTGATTGAAATTTCACAGAATCGCTCTCAATTCAATACATTGAATTTGAGATTACGTTAATATTTACCTCATTTAACATTCAAATTCGTAAATTTGCCAAAATTTCAAACAGCCCTTAACGATTTCGCGGAATGTTTTATTCATCCAATATCCCTACGGCATACAATTAAATAATTATTAAATATTTATTTAACATATTTTTCGTATATATATAAATCGAGTATCTGATTATCGATGCCGTTTTTATATTTTCGGAATTATACAACATTTTTATCAGCGTATTTACGGAGGTTGGGTATAATTTTCCTCGAGGGCATATTGAGTTTAATGATTTTCCGAAAGGCGGAAAATCTGATATCGTCCGATGCAAATTAGGGGGTCCATTGTTTTGTTTCGTTTTTATATAAATCGCAAAATTTACTCAATAAACAGTATCTGGGAGTCGGTAAATAAAATTTACATTAATAATGTTTGACGTCAAGACTGAAACATTCATTAATTTGGACGGAATAAATTGGCTGTTCGTCGTTGATAGTATATTTGATTTATATTTCATAAGCGAAACAATTAGTCAGACTGAATTTAATTTTAATTATTAATCGTCGCGGTTATAAATAAATATTGGGATGAAATTTCATCATTATTAGAGAGCATTGAATAATGACATATCATAAAAGTAATGGACAGTTGGTATAAACTGCAATGACAAAGTTTCTTTATTTAAAATTTTAAAAAGTAGGGCTTATATCAGAGAATCTCATCTACATAGTCCATAGTAAAGTTATATTTTCAATAAAAAAATATTTTTAAGACTTCCATCCAGTTGATTATTACCTTTTCAGGTACATAGAGCACATCCTAAGAGAAAAACGATTCCAAAATACGGCCGAAGTTGAAAACCACTAGAACGAGCATTTTAACTGTGAAGCCTGGCAGTTTTTTTTATAAAAATGGGATCGAAAAGCTGCAAGTAGGATGGGAAGTAACTGCAAATAATGACGGAAATTATATTTAATAGCATCGTGTAGGAAATAATAAAAAAAAATCCCCGAATACGAGGTTGATAAAAAAATATGCAAAGTTTTCGTTTTTTAAAGAATATCTTTATTTATTTATAAATATATTTTTTTTCGTATCAAATCGTGGACATAAATCAGTGATTTTCTAAAATCATTACAGCAAATCTGAAAAGCAATTATAGCGTTAAACATCTTTATCTTTCCCTTTGTCATTCATTTAGACAAAATTTCGTTCTCATATTTCTTTTAGAGAGTCATATTTGGTTGATGTTGTTTTGCACCAATAATTCAGTCTAATTTTTTTCCCTTGATATTTATTGCAGAACACACCAAAGTATGTGAAATCTTTTCGACAACCTGCAATAAAGTAGGCATATAATATGGCTATTAATGCCAAGTTACGTCACGTACAAGTATTCCTACCTAATAACAAAAAAAAATAATCGATAATTATATATATTATACAAAATAGCTATCCTATTTTTTCTACATCTTATTTTGGAGCTAAATATATATAATATTTATATGTAATGATAATCATGATAATCTTTACATTTTAAAATAAGTTCCGAAGCTAATAAATTAAGCAAAAACCTTATCTACCACTATAATTAAAGGGAACATGGCAGAGGATTTTAGATATAATATATGTTAAACAAAAAATTAATGACAATTTTTTTGATGTGGCTATTTTACATCGCCGTTGATTAACCGGGTAAAATTTTGAAGCTCTTTTTTTATCCGTAGTAAAAAGATAATGTCGGAGATTGAGAAGACACAATTGCGATTTTTAATTTTATTAATTATTCGATAAGGAATTGAAGCCGAAAGAAGCTACTGAGACCATCTGCAAAAAATATGGAGACATCTTAAAACTTCGAAAATGCAATAGATTGTTCAAAAAATTGCAAAGTGATTTAACGATACACTAAGATTAGGAAGATCTCTAAACTCGGATGATGCCGCTTTAAATTCATTGGTGGAATCCGACCTTCGTTTAACGATTTAGGAATTATCACAGGATCTCAGCTTTCCAGGTCATCAGTACAAGACCATTTGAAAAGGGTCGGCAAAAGTAGACAAGGAATTTAAGTATCACACAAACTTTCGCTAACAGCGCTGGAACAAAAGATAACAATATGCTCGTCGCTCTTGTTTAGTTATCAGACTGATCTGTTTTTGAGAAGGACTGTCACTGGTAAATAGAAAAAGATATGATTTTCTTCTAATCAAGTACCGGTTTCAACCCTTAAATCAGAGAGTTGGTTTTAGAAGTACTACAGCATCCATCATATTCACTAGATATTGTGCCTTCAGATTATCATAATTTTTTAAGTAAGATTATAGGGAACAATGGAAATTATCTTACAGCATAATATTTGGTTTACCTTATATAAGCTAATTCGGAATATATTATACGACAATGAAATCTTTTGTGATAAAAACAGTATCTAATTTTTAGTTTCAATATAATAAATCTATGTTTTTTTTAATAAAGGAAGCTACGACCAAAAGATATAATAGACAATTGTTAAAAACAGGGTTAATTTATACGAAATTATTTCTGATATAATGTGCGAGCTTAGCAATTCTACCTCTTCTCATAATCTAGTCCTCTATAGAGAAAAATTAGGTTCTACAAAGTATTGGTATTCATTTTAAATCATCGTACATTACATTTATCAAATAAGTCTAATTTGAATAACAATACAAAGTGATATAAATTTTATTTTAATAATTACTAGTTTTTGAGTATAAAATTTGTGAAAAATTTTAGATGGACTCAAATGTAATGTCGCATTTTCGGAAAGCATAGTTTCATATTACTTTTCTTTAGTCCTTTGACTGAGAAAGACGTGTTTGAATATTTTGTGTGTCGTGAGAAGTCTCCAATCATTTTTTTTACGTATCCCTTTAATATTGACTTAGACGTGTCCTTCGGAAGAACATTTGCATAGCTGTATACTGTTTCAGTTTCACGCCAAAAAAAAAACGTAACGGAGGCGACAAATATTTGCGTTGTTTATGAAGACGCATTAAACATCAAGAAATGTCAAAGATGGTTAAAAAAATTTAAATCAGGCAATATTGATTTGAAAAATGTGCCTAAAGTGGACGTTTCCGTGAAGTGGATGAACCAGCCCTGAAAGTAGAGGTTGAAAAAACTGAGAGAAACAAACCCATGAGGTGCGGTATCTGTGAGTTACTGAAGGAGAAAGAAGAGTCGCAACAATAGATTTGACAGATTTATTGCATCCAGCTCATTCTCCACACCTGGCTCCACCCGATTATCACCTTTTCGCTCATTGAAGCATTATTTACCAGAAAAAAAATTAAATCAGAGGATGAAATGAAATCGGCCCTTTCAGACTATTTCGAATCTAAACCTCCAGAATTTTATAAGAAAGGCATTTTCGATATACCTAATAAATGGCAAAAGGTCTTATTATTATTTTGTATAATTAAGTTTAATGAATGATTAGAAAGATGAGTTTAAATTTCATCAAAAAAATACGACATTATGTCAATACATTTTTGCTAATTCAGCTGTATCTTATTAAGTTCGATGGTGTAAAAGCCTGGTAATCGAGTCAATAAAATCTAGAAAGGTCTGTTTTACAGCATTGATGCAATTAAATTATTTTCTTTCAAAAAAGTTTTTCAAATTCCGAGAGAAATGGTAATTAGTGAGGGCAAGTTCTGGTGAGTATGGTAGATGTTGGACAAACTCCTTTAATTTTGCCTCTGTCATTTGTGTGGTAAGCGGTCTAGTGTCGTCGTAGAATAGAATATGGGTCGATCGGTTAACCAATCTAGGCTGTTTTAAAGTTTTTTAATTATTAAAAATATAAAATCATAAAGAATCACACTTGCGTCAGACCTCCAAACAATCACCATTAAGATACTTTTGATGAATATTGCGCTTTGAGCTGTGTTTTGTTAATATATCCTTGTTCAATAATTATGCTGATTATTTATAGTTATCACACATTAAAATTGTATTAAAAAATGATTAATTTTGTGATGAGTAAGCAGCATCACGTATGTTTCCAAACGTTGTTCGCTTTACTGATTTTAGCTGAGTAAGTTAATATTATTTGCTTGCTAAAACTAGGTACGATAGTTTACGTGCACTTTGAGATGGATCTGACTCGACGCTGACTTTCAGTTCGTTATTATCCTTATTGGATCTTTTGTGAATTTAAAATTACCAGAGAACAATTAAATATATATAATATTTTTAGGTGCAAAATGTTGAATATAAAGAGAAAATACGTGTGACAGCTTTTTAATAAAAGCAACAAAATTCTAAAAATGCAATACCAACTTGAAATAAAAGCTGACAAAGTTGACCATATGGCTCACTACAAATTTTATACTTGACCACAATTTATGTATATTAACATATATTTCTGCTTTTTTATCAATTTATTTTCATTTATTGCAAAATATTTAGATCCCCTTTGAGTTATACTACATACTATATAAATTTGCTAGATATTTCAGCTGAAAAAACAGTTAATGCTGTCGTGTATTGTGTAAATGTGAAGAATTTCATTTCGGAAACGTTACCGTTGTCTAAACTTTGAAAGCTCAAATGTACGCGAATATAATTGCCGTTTCGAGTCATGTCTTTAAATCAATAATGGTATATTTTGTGCAAACTAATCTGTATTTTTTTGCTTTGAAAAAAATCTGTTTCACAACTATTTACGCTTTTTGAACAACATTGTTCCACAAGTCACGTAATTGCTACATTTCTTGTACCATGCCTCTTTACTTCGAATTATAAAGTTCTTAATATTAAGAGCAGGCAATGTTTTGTTCGAAAACATTGTTGTTACATTATAAATATATATTCTAAATGAATCAAATTCAAATGAATTTTCCGGAAAATGTTTAACATTTCAAAATAATTTAATGCAAATATCTCTTTTTTATACATAAATATTCATAAAAATTTTAATGTGATTGATTTTATCCGAAACTTTATGCGAATTTGATATTCAAAATTATTTTACGATTTAACGTTAAAATTTTATGGGATTTATTTTAACAAAGAGCCACTCCCCAGCATTTCGAAGTTGCATACAATTTTCATGCACCAAAGTTATCTGGTTTCACGTGCGCTTAAAATACATATGATATATGCAGTCCCGGGATACCACCGTCCTAGATATACGAAAACATATATTACACGATATATATTTTTTTCAAATCTATTGACCAATGCGTTTTGGTATATTTCCAGATATGGTGTTGGCCATTTGCGCAGTGGTGCTGTTAGCCTCGGTGGCGCCTTCGGATGCCAGGGTCGCTGGCAAAATTGGAATTTATTCAAATAATTATAGTGGTGAGTATATTGTATCTGAAACTTATAATTGTAGTTCTTGTTCAGTTAAATCGAATTGAAATCCAATCGTCCTAAGAGGTCGAGATAAGAGCCCTTAAATTGTGATTAGTTGTAGTGGACGAGAGTATTGATATACATAGTTGTATTGGCATCTATCCGAAGCAAATAATACCATGAATCATTGAGCGAATAACAGATTCACGACCATTTTATTAGCAAATATATTTATTTGAATTGTTATGTGTTTTGCAGAATTTCCACAAATCTACATACGAACGAAATAACGTCTAGTCTAGAGAGTTTTCGTAAAGTTTAGATTGTAATGTCCGAATGTTATCCGACTGTTCACATATCTAAATGTACAAAATTGTCTGTGCATTTGAAATGTGGTTGAACTCTAATTTCAGAATAATTCAAGCCACGTTATTATTTTCCTTATTAATTTTGTTGAACGAAGACTAGCGTTTTCATATTTTCTTATCATAGTATTAGATGAAACGAGAGGAAATTCTATTTTCTCGGGATGTCGACTATACATTACCGCTGTGATGGTTTGTCTGGCTGGGCTCGAGCAATTCAAAATAAATTACTCTTGTAATATGGCACCGCACACAAAGAAAGACTTTCTTTAATGCTTGAGAAGGGCGAAAAAAATATCTGACCTGAAGTAAATTATTGATTTTTTTATTCATTCTTAGTCTCTAATATAAATCTTACTTATACTATGAAAATGATCTTGAAATAAGGACTATTTAGGTCAATTGATATTATAATCAATTCTTAAAACATGGTAAATAACACATATTTGTAGGATTATTGTGTTACTGGAAGGTTTTCCTTAATACTTTAATAAATAAAATTGTATTTTTAAAGTTCTGAGGCAATTAAAATCATACATTTAAACAAATCTGCGCTTATTTGTAAATAAATCATCTTGAGAGTCAAAATCTTTTTACATTACACTCCCAATTATCCGGTCAGATGGTAGAGAGGGCCTGTGCAGATAATCCAAAATATTATTTTTTTATTATCAGACTTTCATTTTAAAATGGATAAAATTTATTAAAGAAATCTGTGATTTTAGTTTTCTTACAATTCTAAAGTTTAGTTTTCTTCTAAATTTCATTTTGAATTTTTCTAAAATCTATAATACCTTTATATAAGGTATTGATATTTTTTTGACCATACAAATATTAATATGTAAGATAATTTCCATTGTTCTTTATAATCTTTCTCCACAGTTCAGTATTATCCGATTCCTTTCTTGTAAAATTGTTCAAGCTTTTCATCAAGTATTTTTCTTCTACTGGAGTAAAAATTTTATTTTATTTTAGCTTTATAGATCTGAAAGCGCATTATTTAGTGAATAATGTGGGGGCTGTACATCTTTCTAATTGAATATCCTGATTTTCCGGTGTGGTTCATACTAAGAGTGGTCTTGTGATTTTTTAATAGCTTCAGTCTCAATCTTTCTAATCAGATACAGTACACTTGTGGCTGTAACTGTAAGTCCTGATTTTAATAATTTATAATAAATTGCGATTCAAATTTTTCAACAAACAAAAAGAGTATTTTTCAACTTTAACAATTACCAAGGGGTTGAAACTGGTAATTGATTTAAAGAAAGACATTTTTTTCTCATTGGGTTGTTGTACAACTCCCCTTGTCATCACCAGTAAAAATCCTTTTCAGGAACGGATCGGTCTCATACCAAGACAAGAGAGTTAAAAGATGGTTATCCTATGTTCCGGCGATGTTAGCAAAACTTTGTGAGGAATGCAAGTTTTTGGTTTATTTTTTCTACTGATTAATTTCTAATGGTATTCTACTATTGACCAGGATAGCTGAAATTTTGTAACTAGCTGAACTCCAACAATGAAGTGGCTTCATCCAGTTTCAGATGTCTTTATAAATTATCTTTCCAACACCACTTTAATTTTTTTTAATCACTTTTGAATTTTTTGAACCATATATGATTTTTTCAAAGTTTTAAGACGTCTCCTTAAAACATACAGATAGACTCGGTAGCTTCTTTTAGCTGCAATTCTCTATCAAATAAAAATATAATAAAAATAGGCAAATTATATTTATGCACCCTTACTTTATTTTGTAATAAGTAATTCCTTGTACTATTTTTAATATAGTCCTTGTATATATTTTGTGTGTTATATTTGTGACAAGGAGACGAGTATCGATGTCTGTTCTTTAAAGAAATAATCACTTGATCAATGGGTTGAGTTATTAAAAAAATCTAGCATCTAAAAAAATCTCAAAAATCTCGAAATCTTGTCAATGTCTATTATTTATTTATTTATATGACTACGATGGATGAATGACATAAAGATTCCAAAGCGCCATTCATCCATATAAAGATTTTTGATAAAGACTCTAAAGATGGCAGGGGAATGAGTCTCTCACATTTAAATTCCCCCCAGTGTAAAACCACGACACTGGGTAATTTTTAATATTATTTCAGTTGGATTAAATTTTATATAATTTGTTTTATAATTATTTATTTAACGTTGGTATTAAATTAATTAATTCCAACGCCCCAAACTACCTACATAAATATTTTTATAAAACATGTGGAGGTAATGGGTCTCTTCCTCTTACATACTTCCTGGCCAGTGTTATAAAGAATTCCCTGAATTCGTAGTTTTCAATACATTTTTTTACAAATACATTTTTATGTATTATTTAAAACTTTTATTTGTTATTGCAGAATTATTTAATACTATTTTTTGTAACAACCTCTTTAAACTAATCTTTAAAGGTCTTTACATACATTTATGTTTCTTTATGGCTAACGATCAGGAGTATTATTATTTCTATTCCTTTAAATGATCTTATTTTTATAGCTCTTCCAATTACCGAAAGTTTAATTTTGTGAGTTCAGAGAACAGATTTTTAGAACAAATTTTTATTGCGGGAATTGAATACGTGCACAGAAAATCCGCACACGGATAACCGGAAGTGTACTGTATATATTTATGAAATGTCATTAGATTATTTTAAAATCTATACATATAATCAGATTCCCAACAAAAAACTGTAACAATCTATTTACATATTACACAAAAAACACGAATGTGACGTATCGATATTTCGAAAATTTTCTTATGTTTCCACACAAATATCTATGTACATATATATTAAAAATTATGTATTGATTCAATATAAAACGTATAAATATTAATATAATACGGAATATAAATCAAATGCTTTGCGGGAAATGCCCAAATTTTCCTCATTTTCATTACGTTAAGAAAATGAAATATTCATACACGTGTGCTTCCGTTTCTATTATCGTAAAACACGACCGTAATCAAGTCGCAATCAATTATTAGCAAGGTTTCGGTATCATATTAGATATTAATCAGCACAAAAATATATTCGCAAATAAAAAATCAGAATAAATTCGGCGAACATTCGAAATTGGCACACGTGTCTCTATATATGTCGTCATTGTCACTCCCTTTGTCACCCACGAGCAGAAGCGTGTCGTTTCAATTTAGGACATTAACGTCAAACGCCAGTGCCAAATTTAGACTCGCAGAATTCGGAAATTAATTTAAGCACGAACAAAAAATATATATATATATATAATATAAAAAAAATTTCAGCTGAAATGTAATTTAAAATAAATGAAAATTTTATATTAAAGTTGATCTTTGATATTATATTTTTAAAAGCATGATCACAGTGACAGGTATTGATTAAGATGTATTGTGGATGCTGCGCTTTGATAGTTTGATATCAAAAGTTCATTGCACGTATGAAAAAAAAAAAAAAATCGTATGACAAACGCGATATTTCATCGGTTCGGGTTTAAGTTGTTTTATGGTGCCTTTGTCTGAAACCTTAGCAATGTTTCTTGGCAAGGGAAAAGTTATTGTGTGTATGTTCCGTCGAGCAATAAAAGTTTTATTTCTTATTTGATCTGAGAGGACTAAGGTGAGTGTTGGCAGTATTTCCCTCAAGATACCACGCACTCACTTTCGTACACGTATAAAAAAAATATATAAATATTTGTATAAAACTGAGATGTCATGGTTTTTACGTCTGATGACATTTCGGATATTGTTTTTTTCTTCAGAGATAGTTCTTTTAGTACGTTCCTTGATATTTCATGGCAGATTGATTACAAAAGCACGTCTGTCGTGGACAAATTTGTTTGTTTCTCCCTAAGTGCTATGTGTAATCTATCCACTCAGTGGTAATATAAATTCTTTAAAATAAAATAGTCTTAGAAATTATTTATTGGGGATTTCTTCGGAATAATGCGAGAGCCGTACAATACACTCTCACAAGAAATAAAGAACATAAAAAGTTGGTTTGACAAATCGCAAAGTTGAATTCAGGTGACAAAGAATGGAACGACCGAAATACCCTCGTCACTTTCGCGCGCTTTTCAAATTCAATTGAATTGAATTGAAGGTGGTCTTGTATACGTTAAAATATACAGGATGTAAAAAAAATATATATTTAAATTATATATAATTATGAAAATATAAGATAGAGACGTTTCAAAGACTTTATTTTTATATTTGTTGCAATGTCATGTAAATGAAGAAGGAAATTGACAAGGATTTTAATTTAAACATAACTTAAAATAGAGAAATATAATTTATTTGATAATCCTTGATTGTCATGTCCTAATCCGCCTGAAAATATTATATACGCTTTCTTAATAGAATATTATAGATTATATGTTTAATATTAGGTTGAGTCATAAATTTTGCTTCAAAAAAATATATTAATCTATTATGTGTTCACCATTGTTAAATATAACCTTCTCCCATCTTATTAGCAACGTATCGATCCCCTCCTTATATAATTCGATGGGTTTGGAATAATAAAAAGTATCGAGGGCCTAATTGACTTGCTCATCATTAATGAAAGTTTTCCATTAAAAAGATCTGTAAGGAACAGAAAAGGTGGTAGTCCGTAGGAGCAAGATCTGGGGAGTAGGATGGATGTGGCAAAACAGACCAGATGAGCTCCAAAATTTTTTCTTGAGTCACTTTTGCCTTGTGTGGTCTAGCGTTTTCGTGTACAGGATAACGCCTTTCCTATTGACGAGTGCAGGACGCTTTTCCAGTAGTTTTTCATGAACTCTTTGCAGCAACAGTAATCGTTTCATTGCGCTTTATTAGTTTGTCGTGGATTATTCCTCGACGATCCCACGAAGTATTCTTACCATGAATATTTGCTTTAGGGTCCGGTAGGAGTGTTTGATCCTTATCCAACCATTGTCCTTTGCGGATAATATTTTCATAGGTGATCCATTTTTCATTGCCTGTTATTGTCCTGTCCAAAAAAGGCTCGATTTTATCCCGTGAGAGGAAACTTGTTGCAATAGACCTTAGGTCTGCCTTATTTCGGTCACTGAGCAAAGTAGGAAGGACGACCCGCCCTTGGTTTATCTTTCAAAGACTCATCTCCAGAACAAAATTTCACAAACCAATTTCTATCTGCTCGATCGGTTACCACACTAAATATTTGTCGAATGACTGACAGGCCACTTATCTGTTAAGTGAAAACAAAAATCCCCTTGTCGGGTGACTCACTGCTAGTAAATCCAAACTAAATAGAAACTGTCTACCTAAAACGGAAGTTATTTATGACTCAACCTGATAGTTTATGGAGAGAATGCCAGGAGAGTAATTAAAATGTGCCTTTTTATTCGTTTTTAATATTTTAAAACGTTTCAAACTCATTAACAGTTTGAAAATATATAACGATCCACTTCTTAAACCCTGTAACAAGAAAATGGCATGTATTTTCCAGTATTCCGTAATTACACACAATTACAAATCAGAGAATACAAAGCGTAATCATAACTTCGTAAGGAACACACAGCGAAAGTCAAGTTAAATATTAATTAACTGTAGAAATTTGGAAATTAAATATACATGTATTTATGTATGGATCGCTGAGTCGGATTAACTAAATATGAATAAGGGAGCAAATTGTAGAACACATCTCGTTAATTAAACATTTATAATGTATTTATATTTATTTTAAACAAATAATTTTATTCGATATAAATTATATGCTCTCAATAAAAATATTTGAATATGCATATATATTTGAGAATTCAGATAAAATTTGAATTTATTGAAGCTATCATATATTCACAGAATTAATTGATTTATTTAATTTTTAATTTTTAATTTAATAATCCGTCAGCTTTAATTGAAAATTACCTTTGAATGATTTATTGAATATATATATATAATTGTGACAAAATAGAAAATATCATTTATATAAGATGCAATAGGACAAAATTACAATAATTTGTCAATACGAAACCTCTATTCTACATTTTTAAAGGGACTGATAGAAAAAACGTAATTAGAGAAAATATAATATATATTTTATTAATAAAATCATGGAAATCACTAAGCTCTTTCGATGGGTTGAAAAGTTTCTTCTTGTACGTCTTCAATGTTAGCTAAAGAACTTTTATGACTTTACCTTTCCTTCATAGAAGAGTTCATCATTTTGAAAGTTGCCATGAATTTCCGCTATACCATTGATTTCCACAACTTTAAATTCTTATTATAATTTATTGATATTTTAAATATTTCGGGAATAAATTGCGGGAAATAAAAACGTAAATATACTAAATGTATCGGATCATCATAGATCGCGGGGTTATTTTTAGTATTATTAAGTATTATTTTGGATGCATAATTTGGTGATGAATAATCAGAATATCATAATGCAAAATTATGTATGGATAAAATAATTAAAATATAGGAGATTTAAAAGCTTTTTATTTTCCTTGATATTCATCTAATATTGCAGTCTTGAATTTGATATCGTAGAATTTTTATAACATCAATAAAATATGCTTAAAGAATCTTTTATAAAATTATTTAATATCGAAATCTATCCTACGATGATATCTGTTAAAAACGTCATTAACTTGTTTTCACTTCTGGGTTTTTAAGATTTTTTTTATTTTTGATACATGCCAAACGTTTTCGATTCAATTTATATCTGGAGATTGTCCAGGTTAATGCAAAATATGGAAACTTTGATATGGATCTTATGGCGAGAAGCTCCATCTTCTATAAAAATGAATATTTTTTTGCGTCCATCTTCTAAAATACCTATAAATTTTTCAGAATTTACAATTCCACCACGGAATATTAATTCTGTTCTTCCGTTTCATGCTAAATTGCACCTTAAGCCATCACATTTATTCCTTCAAATTTCATGGTCCTTTGAAAAAAAAATATACTCTAATTAGTTTGCAGAACGCCTTCACACTCACACTCGTCTACTATAACTAAAAAGAAAAAATACGTGGCTCTAAAATATGATCTTTTATAGTTTTAAACAGTCGGACCCAATTGTATCGGCCTTGTTTCTGAAACTTATGTAACACAGGTTATTGTTACAACTCATTTTTGAAGCCCAAAATTATACACTTTTTTTTGGAAAAGATTCATCATCTGTGACTATATCTACAGATTTTTTGTATCACCAACTACTGTGTGTATCTTTAATCTTTTTTTTAATATCTGAGGATGCTGGTCCATCCGAGTATTGAGAAGCAGACGTTTTTAGAATTATTTTGAACTGGACAATCATTATAGAGTCAACCCCCCTATAACGTTTCCTCTAAGCCGCTGTTTTCTACAAAGTTCTAACATTTTTAAGGTCAATTTAGATATTTCGTAAATCTATAATGCATCGCCGAGCGAAATAAAGGGCAATGTTTTTTGTTTGACAAGGAATTTTGTAAAAAGCAGCGATTTAGAGAAAACGTTATAGAAGGACTGACCGTATTTACAATTGACAATGAGATGTTTAATTTGACAGAGATATCGCATTTGCCTGAACTTGTCTACCTCAAGCGATCTTGGTATCCAGGACTTTTCAGAAATGCAACTGATTATTAATCCTAACTGAACAAGGATCCTGACTATCTAAAACAATTGTTCAAACCAGTTACAACAGAAATCATAGAACTGATTTTATTTCACGCGTCTATTTACTTCTGTTTTTCTTTCTTTGGTTTCGACTTTTAATCGACTCTTTTAACAGTCGAGTTAATGTTATTTTAATATATGTATTTAATAAATACTTATATAATGTATTGTTATTAAATTAACGTAATATAGAACATCCTGTATCCAGGGAAAAAAATAAAGCAACGATTCGATCGCCGCCGACGTGTCGCTGTCCGCTTTAATCAGCTTCCCGCTGTTTTCGCGCCATTCCCCCCCAAATTTTGGCGCCAAATTTTGTCGTCACGATTGAGTCATAAACTTCAACCATGTTTACTAACGCCACTTTCATTGTTTCAGGCCGTTCTACGACCGGTATCAACGAGGAAATAATATGGGTGAGCATAGGCATGGGTATTACCATCGCCATTCTCATCACGATCGCTCTCTGCTACATCCTGAGGGAAAAGTGCAACAAAAGGAGGGACTACTATGCGAATGCATGAGAACGGCTGAAGCCGCGGGAGTACTACATCAACGTGTAGTCCTGGCGTCTACCGCGGCTTCCACCATCAACATAAACATCTTGTTATACCGAAATGTTAGTGAGGGTGTTTGAAAAGTTCTATAAAAAAATAACTGAATTTTCCCTGAATTTTTCCTGAATTTTTAGACAAAAGTAACTAACATATTTAGCGATCATTAATATTTTGCAAGTAAGGCATATTACGGAGGTAGAATATATTCAAAAATTTGCATAATCCGAGTTTGCTTAACTCTAAGCATATAACGCATTACGCATATTAAATATATATCAGATATTTTATTTCTGAAGAAAATTTTGACACTGAAACAATATTCAATATTTTTTTTATGTAATATTTAAATGATTTTTATTAAATCGTTTTTAGAATTAGGAAAAAAAATCTGAAAAATAATATCGATTACGTAATACCGTTCTGAAGTATAAGGCTTCAATAAAATGGAACCTCTTGATATAAAAGGAGACCAATAATGTCTTCCCTGATTAAAAAGTTTTCAGAAAAATGTCTGATGAAAAAGTTGAGATGTAGGCTTCCAAGGTAACACGATACAGATTATTATTTATTGGGATATTATTAGGAAAATGCGCAAAAATCACGTCGCTTTTATTTTCATATAAAATATACGGAAATATTTGATCTTACATAATATTTTATATAACTTTTTAAAACACCCTTCACAATATATTCCTTATATACAAACGACGCTAACATTTTTCTTATTTTTGGCTCAATCCAGCGAAATCACGTCGTACGCTCTGTCTGAAAAGAAGACTAGTTTCAGACGTGTTTTAACAGTCTTTACTTTGGAACTCTTGCTTTTATTTTATTTTTACGCTTTAATTCTGAATTGTTTTCAAACTCACACCGCCGAAAAACTTTTCAGATAAATATAAAGAAACGTTCGTAAATTGCGAATTTTACTCTATTCAATGCATACTTCGTCGTTAAATTTTATTTAAAATATACAATAGCGTTCAATGTGTATGCATTCAATCGATCGATTATCCGTTTGTAGCGGATAATAGATTCGCATGACAATGTCTTTTGTAAACCGATGAAAAGGCACCAAACACAAAGCGATCCGAATACAAAAATATACAAAATTTCTCTATGTTACACGTTTATATAATAAATATATATCAGTGAATAATTAATTGATTTTGTCCAATAAATATATTCCTAAATTATAATAGTATTCGTAGATGTATGTGTCATAATATCGATTAATATTGTTTTGTGATTCATTGCGGACCAAAAGACCAATTTGTGTATAACGCTGCAATTGAATTGAATTATATTTAGAATTATTAAATTACGTCTTATGATTTATTTAATACTGATATGAATAAATAATCGACTATTTTTAAAATTTCTTAAATGCGGTAAAAAAAAAATATAAAGACTAAATTATATGAATAATGTAAAACTGGTTCTACAGTTAAAAAAATATATATATATGAAATATATCTGTTGTTAAATCGTGCATTTAAAATTTTTGAATAAAAAATATTATTTTATATTTGATGTGATAGATACGAACGTATTTTGCCTTAGAGATATTCCATATTTTTAAATATATCATGAATGTTATCAGAGCACTTTTTCTAGTATAGTTTGCACTGTGTGTGTATGGGCAAATATATATATTTTCGCTTTTTTTTTTAAGTGTTATACAAAGAAAAGCTCAATTGTATGTGAACGATGTTGTAAATAGTTGACCAAAAAATAATAAATGTCTACGTAAAACAGCTTGAATTTATTTATTAAAATTCCATCCCTCTTATTTCTGCAAATTTAATTATTGTAATAAATCTACCGAGACCTGTAATGCGATGCCAGCAATTTACTTATTAATACTCCACTTTGTAGTTAGCTCTTACGTTTTTAATACCTTAAATTAAATTTATCTCGTAGAAATTTTATTATGAAACCGAGAAAATATTCTTAAAAATAATTGTGTTTAAGCTATGGCAAGGAAAGATCTATGTATTTTTTTGCAGAGAACTTATTTATCATCACGTCCGTCGAATACATTTTATTTTATTATTAAATATAAGAAGTCCAATCCTAGAACTGACGAAAGAAACATTAGACGTTATATTATTTTTTAAAGCTTTATCGTAATGTGCTTGCAGTAGGCAGATGGTAATTTTGAATCGAAAATCGGATATTAGACTTTTATTTAATTGATAATAATGGCTTAAAAAACGCAATTGAGCCAGATCTTTGAACAACAATTAAAAAACTTTGTAGACTAGTATAAAAAAAATAATGAATTTTAGTTATAAATCTCAGAGAATAAATATTATGCATTGTAACACCTGTAAAATTTATATTTTATTAAAATATTCTATCCATTTAATCAATGACAGACAAGTACTTAAGATAACATCATAGAATTGCCAAAAATTAATCTCTTCTTAAAATAAATTTATTATTTTATTTTTATAGACATATAACAAAATTTAAATTTATAATAGCAAAAATTTAGTATCGTCGGTCCTCTTTCATGCTATATTATTATCATGAATACTCTGGGGGCATAGAGTCTACTAAGTACTAAATGTTCTAATAAAATTCCTTCATACCATACTTTTACTATTATTTTAATTAAATTTTCTTTCCTCGTAGACTTTATATTTTTAAACCCCCAGAATGTGCTACAAACTCTCAATGGGGTTAAGATCTGGTGACTTTCCTGGCCACTACTAGGCCGAAATCTCTTGTTGGCTTAGAAAAAAAATTAACAGAAGAGAAAAAAAATGTTTTGTTTTATAATTCGATCAGTTTGCAACGCTTACTGCTGTTAAAAAAATATTTCTTACCATTTAGGATCTGTAGCAAGAATTACTGTTATCTGGAAAATCATGTCATTTGTGCTGGAAAGGTAGTTTTCGATTGATGACAGATGATTTTTATCTAGTATGGATTTGTACGGCGTATCTAGTGATGATGATAGTTTAAACTAATCCCAAAATATGAGAAGCATTCCCTAATTATTTGGAGTGCTTTACAGTCCTTCGGAGGCAGTTTTGGAGAATGAGGCTTTTTGCCAGTAGGCTTTAGTTCAGGAATTTCGCTCATTGTATTATAAATTTTATTAAATTCTTCGTTGGAAATGGTTTTCTTCTGGCCTTCGGGTCATTAAACCGCTTTCCCCTAATCTTCTCATAAGATGGTGTTTGTACCCCAACTTCTTCTCCACTGCTTACGATAAATTCTTCTTGAACATCTACTGCAGTTAAGAATCAATTTTGCAGCTACAGCCGCCTAAACAACCGAAATCTGCCGCAGTTGTTTTAAGCAGCGCTCTGCTACCTTTAAGCAAATTAAATCACCCGAATCAGCGATTTTTTTTAAATTCTGCTCACCGTTATTTTGAAGAAACCAACTGCTGTCCAAATTTCAGCATAATTTAATTTTTAAAAAAATACTTCACAAAAAACAATGACTGCTTAGATTAGAAAGGAATCCACTACTTACCTGATGTTATATAACCGGTTTACTTTTAAATTTTATGGTGTTACAATTTCACTGCTCGATACTATATGGTAAATAAATCAATACGTAAGCTCATAATTTTTCAGATTTATTTATTACACCATGAAAATTCTGTTACACATTAAAAAATTTATATAAAAACAAGATAAATTGAATAACTTGCTCTCGAGATTATATTTTTTCATTTAATGTATATCGCAACATAAAGAAGAATTCTTCAGTCATGAAAATTTCAACTCCATTACGCTTTCCTTAACGACAGCCATATTCATAGACGATTAATTCGCAAGACATTTTTTTATCGTATCATTTTTATCTATGAATATCTGATGAGTCGCAACATATTCAATGATTTTCCTATTAATAACCACAACAATTGTTAATTTAGGTCATACAGGGGAAACTAGTGCATTCATATATAAGCGAATTAAACTGGGCGTAAACTGCATTGAGTGCATTCAACAAGCTGAATATTCCATTTGAAATTCAATTTATATCCACTGAGCAAAATGAGAAAATTTTATCCGCGCGAAATCTGATTCGGATGAAATTTTATGATTAATTTGACAAGTTTTATATATGTAACCTAGTTTTAGATGCAATGCTGGAAATCTGTCGCCATATTTTCTATTAAATAATCCATTTCATTTCATATTAACCCATTAAGACACTTATATATAGCTATATAAAACTTATACTATTTTTGAAGTGTAAAATTATATAATGTAAAAAATATTATAAAATAAAATCAATTAAACTTGTTATACTATAAAATAAGGGAAAATGATAAATAATTAATCTTCTCCCTTTAATTTCATGAAACGAAAAAATTAAAAAAGAATAGTCTACAATGGTATGATATATTTTAGAATATTGATGCATATGTAGAGCAATCAAAAAGAAGAATAAAATATATTAAACAATACGATTATACCAATACTTGGAATACATTTGTTTCTAACTTTGTTGTTAGAAATGAATAAATTGCTAGAAGAGTAACTTATAGTTTCTATAATAAAATCAGATAACATACGAGTCAGAATCATCATTCTGTCGCAATGGGTTAACCCAGGGATGGCCAACCCATGGTATATAAGCTAAACGTGGCACATTGTAAGATTACAAGTGGTACAATTCAACTTGCTATTCTATAATCATTGCATATTAGAATCGGAAGATTAGACATATTAGAAAAAGTAAAATCATGCCTTGAAAAACTTAAATTAGACTATAGTAAACTCATCAGTGTGTGTACTGGCGGATATCAATGTTTTAGAGAATTCTAAGAATATTGTGAGTTATTAGATTTGGAATATGGTCAACTTCTTTTCTAGAAAGCAGGCTCTGTAGCAGATTTTGGAAATTTAAAAAAGCTGTTGCACTTTTAGATGAAGAAAATGAACCATCCATTGAAAGAACCTTATGTTTAGATGACAATTGACAGGATTTTGCATTTTAGTTAATTTTTCTAGCCATCTCAATGATTTAAATTTGAAACTCCAGGACGTGCATGAAATATTTCTTGACTTAGAATTGATTTATTTAAAGTTAAATTAAAACTGCTTATTTCTCAGTTAGATTTAAGTCAATTTATACACTTAAATGAGCAAAGGAATTTTGGATAGAAGATAGAAGAGGATAGAATTTGGACCAAATTCATTCTTTCAATCATCTTAGACGCAACAGCCCTTTTGTAGAGCCCGGGCCTCATCCAATACCCTTCTCCATTTTATCCAATCTACCGCCACGTCCCTCCATCTCCCGGTAAGTTTTTATGATGCAGTGTTCCTCTGCACACATTCTAATCACCTCAGTCTTGGTATTTATTTCCTCGGCGATAGAAAGGTTTGATAACCGTCTTTTCGGCGGTTGACTGTCTCGTATCCTTGACACATGACTGGTACATCATTGTGTCCTTACAGTTCCTCATTGCTTCGGTTACGCCATTCCCTGTCGTCGATTAAGGCTCTAAATATTCGTCTCAATATATTCATCTCCAAGATATCCAATTGTCGCTTATCTTTTTTTGTCAAAGCCCAACATTCAGACTCGTATGTTAGGACTTTAGTCTTCCTTGAGAGGAATATCGATCGTAGATGCGGTTAAAGTCCTAAATAACATAGTTCTTCGTACTTCGAATTTGGTTTCATTGTTATTTGTAATAAGTGTGCCAAGATATGTGAATTTCTGGACGGCCTCGAAGCTGTACTCTTCGACTCTCACGGGTTCAAGGATTTGTCCTTGGCATATGGGCATGTATTTTGTCTTAGTCTCGTTGATCCTTATTCCCATGCCAATTGCCACTCTCATTATTTGCTGGCATGCATCCTTGAGAGCCGCCCGAGGTCTGGCCACAATGTCTATGTCGTTCGCATAGGCAAAAAGCCGCACCGGTTTATTATTTGGACCAATTTGTGTCATTTGGAATTCGTTTTCATAAAATTCCTTAAGAAGAATACTGTATTTTTACATTTATAAACCGTTTAATAACATATGTAAATGTTTACTTATTATAATTGAGATGTCTAGTAAATATTAATTAATAAAATCATATTTTTCGACGATAATTTATTTGGCATTATTAATTTTCTACAATGAACATAAGGAGGTAGAAAAGGTCCTCGAGCCGCATCCGAATTCGTCTGGAAAAAAATGGTATATAGTATATAAAAAGTTGGATACCACTAGGTCACCCGATACAATTTTTGATTAATATTTTTAATTGAACATGTCCGTCAATGGTTTTAATTAAAATCAATATTTGATCAAACCACGTTTACTAGATATTTTGGTTTATCGTAATATGTGATAAATTTTCATAGAATAATTAGATTTGGTCGTTAATGAAGGATGAATAGAACATTAATTGGATTTTTCTTTTAACCTTGAATACAATGAGTACGAAAACATATAGCAGTGTTTCTTTTTTTCCTCATCGGAGATTTTCACGATGATATTCGATTTTCATTGAAAGCCCTTTGCAATTATGAATATTTTTTTATTTACATGTTTCATTATAATATAATTGTTTTGGATAAACGAGTTTAAAAAAATGAGTACGGCTTTCAGCTTCCTTGGCGAATCAGTCTGTATAATTTCAATTGTCAAAATGTGACAATTTGACGTATACAGTCCTTGAAATTAAATAATATGATATTTTTCCATCCATCCAAGCATTAAATTAATTCATTAATTAGTGGCCATCGTTATTATTCTTTTATTTATTATCTATATTTTCGTGGAATACATAGATTTGGCTTTAAAATATATCAATAGTTTTCTATCCACCTTCTACGATTAATCACGAAATTTGTCACAGAGAAATTAAAAACCTTTGAAATTATCCGGAAAATAAGCCAGACATGCATTCTACATGAACTTTTCAGCAGATATTAAAAGAGAACTCCGAAAAAAATATTTCACCGGAGAAATTAATGAAACAATTCATTATTCTTTAAGAAAGAAAAATCAAAAGAAAAAATTCATCATTCTTAAGCTCAAATAATTTTAATTTAAACAAAATGTAAGGTGCCTAATAATAATATTAAAATATATTCTGTTATGAGCCATATATTTTGTAAATGTTATTCCTATATATTATTAAAAAATGTATCAATAACTTATCGCATCTAATATGTATGAATGGATATTAAAATTTAAAAAAACTGAAACTTCTATAGACTAAAATAGCATGATTCTGCTAATACGATTCTACTGGGGGATCTTCAGCAGGTTATTGACGAATATTCAAGGTCGTTTAGATTTAGGAGTGAATTTCAAATTTATATTACAAGATTTAAATTTCCCTGAACCTAAACCGAAAGCTTTTTACTATGAGAACTGCTTCATAAACTTCGTCAATGCTTTTTGTTGTGTTCAAACCCTGATCGAAAAAAAGTTTTGGCTCAGACATTTCCCTCTAACAATAAAATTAAATTTATGACACAAAAACGATGCTAAGTAATGGAAGAAAAAAAAAAATACAATGATGTTTACTTCACCGTGTTCCGGAAAAAATATTATATCTCAAATGCGACTCTTTTCGATACCCATAACATAATTAAATTATAAATATTATTGCATAAAGCCACAATAAAATTTCACCTTAAATTTAAAACGTAAAAGGTTGCTTAGATTTATTTATAATAAATAATTAATTGTGATATAATAGGGACGGATTTGCATATCATATATCAAAGGTAGTAAACTAAATAGTATATGTGTATAACTAATTGAGATCTTACATCAATATATGGTCTCACAGTATGGCCATTGATTCGTTAGCTAAATATGATAATTTATCAGACCAACTCAGTGGCATAATTGTGTCGGATTTTCAGCTTACCGAGCATTAACATTCCGACTGTTGCGTGCAATTCAATTTGCACCCAAAATCAATGACTTGATTGGACCGTTGAATAATTTATCATGATCCCAGTCGAGAGTAAATGTAGAGAGTTTAATTTTTATTTTCTGGCTACGTGACTTGGCCACAACTGTGTCCTTGTACCTCATCTCCGGGGAAAGACTGAAGCCGTGACTCAACTATATACATCCCCCGTGTAAAATGTTTCCTGAGATGGCCGTAGAAAGATGTGGAATGCTGGCACAAAGAATATCTACACATTTAGTTATAAATGGATATTAATGGGGAGGAATGCTGGTTTAGAACCACTGGATTAGGTATCGGGGGAATATGTGCGACGTATAAATACGCGGTGGGTTTATTCGTGCTATCTAAATAAAAAATTCAGCAGCAATAAATGGCAAAGGTCGTATGATACTAGGGCGTTCATATTAACTCTGAAATCGTATATATGGTCTGAAAATCGAGCTTAAAGTAACGATGCTTGCATTATTAAATAATTTTATTTTTCGTAACGATCATCCATCATCTTAATCATCAGTGTTATATAAAATTTCCCGAATGTCACTGTCCAAGTACTCACTTATCGCAATTTCAGTTGGGTTCATCAATCATGAGGAAAATCGTTAATATCTATTTTTAAAATTAATTCGTATAAAATATTTACGATAATTAAAGTAAATATTTAACATGTAAATTGCTAATAAAGTAAGTTCCAATATAACGTTCTGAAATTTATACACCGTGAACAATAACGGGCGGAGCTTTTGAGCTATGAAATGATTTTCTTTGTTGAATCCCAGCTCAAGTTCCACATCCGGGAGCTCAAAGGCTTACGTCCTGTCTCTTCCGCCATTCCAACAATGAGCTGGTGATAACAACGAAGGGGAGAGTCGTGGATAGTGGATTGGGCGATGACGATAAACAACATAAGACACGTGCACGTGGTACACGTGGTACACGTGGTACCCTCTAGCTTAATTATATATCGATTATCGTTAGTGTCACTTGCACGAGAGATGGGAAAAATAAATTGGGGCCAAAATTAATGAGCCCCGTCGTTAGCAAAGCCTCTGGGGAGCCACCAGCAATTTTGCAAAAATTTATGCAAGGGTGTCGGAAAATCTGGATTCGGATTATTATCGCAATAACACAGATTAATATCAATTTTGACCGTTTTAATATTTGACATGTTGCGTATTGTTTCGTGTAAATTATCAAATATGGAGAACTGTTCATAAATTCTATCTCGGCAAGCATCTCACTTGCTACACGAACTTTATTATTATGTTTGAAATATAATCTAACTCTACGTACTTTATGCTTTGTATACAAGGCTCAAAGGCAAGAATATGAAGCACGTCAAATGCAACTGAAATTTAATACATCCGTAGATTATGAAAAATGTTATTATTCTTATTCACAATTCAATTTTACATGAAATATTTCAGTTTTTAATTTCGTTGTTTAGCAAAGTAATATCAAATATTGTTGTTGTAAATATTGTAAATTAAATGAAAGCTTAAAATACTGAAAAATATCAATGTTTTGATTAAGAGTAAGTTAGTTAAATAAAAAATGATACGTTTAATTTTAAAATACCATTGTTTTTATGCAGCCTAATTTTACAGCTTACGTGTTAATTTAAAGCTATTTAAGACTTTCACGATTAATTGGCTCTTCATATATATTAAAGCATGCTACATCTTGATCTTATTATGTAAAATATGTTGATATAATATCAGAAATATTAAAAAATAAAAATAATATATTTCGCTCATGTTTTATTTAAAATATAAAAAAATAAGCTGAGGTAAACATATTAAATGATACAATAATGAAATAAGTGACAAGCGCCATGTGACTCAAAGAAGCTGTGAGTCAGTATGACTGCACCTAGTCGCAGCGCGACATGCTCTGGGACGCGTTACCCCCCGCACTCCGCTACCGGTCCGCGTCCATCCAATACACGACGCCGGCAGCGCTGACCAGCTGGCAGCGCTCTTGCTTCACATCGCGCGGAAGTAACACTGCCCACGTAGGGATTTTTTTGGACCCCATTATACGTTCAATAACAAGAAAATTCGAATGTCTCCATTCGTCAAAGCTAAAGCCGCGATTTACCATATTTCTCGCATTCGTCTAACATGGGGTGTAGGTTACAAATCGTGATTATTTGCCTATAATTCCATTTTCTGTGAGATTATAGGTAAGGAGGTGGTATTCAGCCCCCCTCCTTAATCTCACTCGCGCTTATCGCACTTCTTTAACGGCATCACTCTTAATTATTGCTTACGTCCTTTCGCTCGACCTTAAAATCCAGCTGAAGGCCGTCAGTTTTTGCTTGAAAAATAACAGTCCTGTTATCGTCGGCGCCACTACAATTTTCCCAATCAAGGGCGAATCTTTTGCAACTTTAAAATCACGCGTCCCCGAGTCGGTTCTTGATCAGTGGCAGGAGTGGTGAGATCCCTTCCCCAAAGAGTGGACTACATATCTCTTCGCGATATCAGAGCCAGGCTTAATTGTAGCTGGTTCTTCCCAGACTTCTGAGTCAGTCAATTTCTGACTGGCCACGGTAATTTCAAGGATACATTTAAAGAGTAGCATCTCCACATTTGCTGGTGTGGGCACGTCTGTCAGGATTACAGTCACGTTCTGTGGTCCTGTCCTCAACTGGACGCTACGCATCACGACCTACTCTATGCTGTCTGATGCGGCATTTCCCCTACGGGTCTCCTGGTGAAGGGCTCTATCGGACACATGGACCTTGTCTGCAATGTAATTTGCCTCAAGGCATTTCCTTTCTTTACATCGACTTTCAAAGAGTTGTGCAAAGCCACTTTTTCTCTACCTTCTCCCCTTTCTTAAAAAAATCTAGCATTATATTTTAACATCACGCGTTTCAAGAAAAAACAGCTTTTGTTGCACTGATTGAACAGCCCTCAAGCCGGTATATGCAATGTGGGTGGATGGCAAGGGATGGAACTGTGTTGGGCCGCTCTGACACAGCTTGGGTACAAAAGTATGCCAACGTAGGGACCGGCCAAATTAATAAATATAAACTATATTTATATATTCGTATACCTACTATTAAGTTGGTGCATAATTATCGAACATGTTCGCCTTTATTGTTGTCGGAAGGTTCGTGAGGAACCCATCCAGCTGCTTTTTATATCTTTCCGAGCTTTTTGAGATGACGAACGATGGTCCACATTGAAGTCTTTGGCCAGCATTCTAGTTGCTAAGCTTTCGTCCTCTTTCACGGCTACCAAAAGTACTTGGTCATCGAAATCCAATAGACGACCTCATCCTGCCTTATCTTCTAAGCTAGTGTCGCCAGATTTGAAACGGGCAAACCATTTCCTGCATTGACTTTCGCTGATTGTTACTTCGCCAAAAGTTTGGTGAGAGCGCAAAATTATTGCGCTGCTCTCCATCCTTTATGTTGTAGAGCATACTATGACGAATATGAGTATTATTATCGAAACCCGATTTTATTACCCTGACAATTAAAAAAAAACCTGCCTACAAAAACGCTTGATGCTTATAGCCTAATTTTCGTCAATTTGCTTGGGGGTGCTGCAGCCCCGCAGTGTATATGGACGAGCCGCCCTTGTATCATTCTATAAAAAAATATATGAATTAATCTTTTAATATGAAAATAATGTTGATACGTATTTAAAAGAGCTTTTTTATGTTTTATTCCTAAAAATATTGAATAAATTCTTAGAATTAAATAAAATTGTACCTAAATGATTGTTTTAATATGTATGCATAAATTATTACAGACATAAAATCTAGAAATTTTAGACCCTGATGCAATAGTCCCCCTTTGTTTTTTTTTAATTGAAAAAAATATGAAAACTTTGGCCGATAGAATTTATTTTGCAATCCCTGATAATTGCACTTGTTTATTTAGATTGATTATTAGATTATTAAACAATACACAATACAAATTAAAAATTAATTTTATTATAAGATAATAATTTAATATATGAATATACAGCGAGAACATTTTGATATTTGACCGAAACTTACGAACCGAAATATTATTTTAGCCAATCCCGTAATAAATATTCTTTTTAGAAAAATTCAGAGCCTTTTCGAGGGCTCCTAGATGACCTTCATCTTTCTGCATTAATGTAGCTTTGCGCCTGTCTGTACGATTGTTTGGTAAATATTTTTGTAAATCACTATTATTGTTCTAGTAAATAAATATAAATATGAACATTAAAATAAATAATAACTTCAGATAAACACATGTGTACAATGGAAAAAAATATGACGCGTTACCAGAATACAAAATAAATATATTTATCAGATATATGTATATATATATAAGTACATCTAGTTACAAATACAGGAATATAATTTTGTAATATGAAATATTATACGTTTTTTAATATTTGATTTATGTTCAGATTTCTTCAACGTCACTTTTTGATTTAAATATTTTTTTTATAATTTTTGTCTTCATTTTAGGATTTTTACCGAATTATATACAGTTATGATTTTCATATTTACTAAGATTCATACCACTGAGAGGTGTGAAAGCATATTTATATTATTATTAATTTTTGTCTTTTAGTCATTGAGTCAATTATGTATCTTTATGACCGCAAATTGCTGTTATTATTATTGTGGTTTTAATTAAATCGTTCGTCGGCGTTTGATCAATTTGCTTGTTAGCGTGTTGAAAATGCTTTGTATGAAACACGTCACTAATTAGCACACCCGATGGGTTAGCATAAGCCTTTATGACTAGTTTCCGTCAACACAGGCAAATTTTCCGCACCTAATATTTCGAGCTGGAAAATTGAAAGCAATTTATCAAACGGCAAAATTACTGAAAGTGGAAGTAAAAAAAAAAACACAGACAAAAACGATGCAATTTTCCAAACCCCGATTCCGTCTTTATTCTCGTATATATTTTTTTCGCTCTCCACAAGAAAGAAAACCAATGACTTTGTCCAGTGAACAAAACAAGAAAATTCTATCCGATGAAAATCTATCCGAATGGAAAAATGTATTCTTCGGTAAACACGTATTTTTATTTCACGTTTCAATACGTCTCTATATATGTTTTTTATTTGGCAAACAATAAATACATACACACGTATATACAAAATGATTCCGAAAATTGTACAATTCATATTAAAATTTAACTCCCTGGGCAATAAATAAATGATCTCATCAAAATTTTCCCAACAACCCTTTGCAAATAGGGGAAATTGAAAACATGTTTAATGTCGTAATAAATAAACGACTAAAATTTAATATTTAATACATAAATATTATCAATACAATGTGAAACAAAATTGCAGACTAATGGAAAATACAATCTATTTTATTATATAAATTTATTTATAAAGCATTTTTACTATTTTATTGTATATTTTAATTCGACGATGACCCTAAATGGGAAGTGATAAAAATTAATCAGGTTAATAAAACGTTAAAGGGCCCAATGACAAATGGTCCCCAGTCCAATTAATTTGGCACAGTATAATCCTAGCAGCAGCTTTATTTCAGGGCATTCATCAACATGATAAAATGCTGAAAACTCGGCTTTTATTGTCGCATTACTATGACAATTGTCTTTATGAGAAGACAGACATTCTTGCCCTGAAGAAATGATGATAAACTGTCTATGTCTGTGGTTGAAATTAGATTTTATTATATATTACGCTTTATCGTATAATATTCTCAGCCTTTCTATGCTGAAAATACATATTTTTTGATTAGACGATTTCTTATGTTAAATAATATTTTTTGTATGTTTAAATTCAGGCTTGTTCTTGAATAAATAAATTTTATAGATAACGTTGTTGCAAAAGTTTTTAGTCGTAAAGTTGCAGTTTATGGAGTCGGCCTTGCTTAAGTTTTGCTTGTGTCACTTATAAACTTTCATTACGTAAATAATTTAAATATAATGTGGGTACCAGAAAGAAATCGCGTATTTTGTAACTAAAATTTTTTGTGCAATTTGTTTCCAGACACTATTGTTTAACATTATTTCTGAGTAATAAAATTAATAATTGACGAACGACACATCAGACATTTTTTTTGACATGCCTTGAATGTCAGCATTGCCACTGAAGCCATTAAATAATTTATGGTAGAGTGCAAGCAGCACGTGGATGTCAATTTTGGGTACATAGATTTAAATAGGGGAGTAAATATCTAAAAGATGCATCTAAATCTGGACGATCTTCCAAATTTGATGATGATATATTGAAATCTCTGGTCGAGTCGGATTCTCGATTAATCATTGATAAATTATCCCAGAGATTCAAGTCTTCAAGGTCCTCTGTACAGTCACATTTGTAATGCATCACAAATATAATGAAAATTCGGACACCGCACGTACCATCCGAAGATAACAAAGAAGAACGGAGATCACGTGCAATTCTTTGGTGTCAAGTCAAAGAATTCGACTCTTTGTAAGTCAAATTGTAATTAAAGATGAGAAATGAATCGTTTATGATAACATAAATTGAAAAAGGCTATGGCTTTCTCTGAATAAAACTCCCATTTCGACCACTAATCCTAATATAACATTTCGAAAAGTTCTTTTGTGCATTTGGTGGGTTCTCAGAGGAATAATTCATTACGAAATATTAAAACCATATATACAATTGATTACTTTAAAAAAATCGATCCTTTACAATAAATTTACAGTCTAACTACTTCTCCATCCGTCCGATTACGGCTGGAGTCCCTAAAGGATCTATTATATATCCTAACTTTTGTTTTCGATCTACATGAGTTATATTCCGATTCCAAAAATTATAAAAAATACCCCTCTGGCAATATATTCTGATGTCACTGCCATAATTTGCCGCAATAGAAGCCCCAATCTTAAAATTACAACGTTGCAGAATTACTTTAACAACTTTCAAATGTGGTGTGACAAATGGTTAATTCAAATTAACCCTTCAATGACACAGGCGATATTTTTCCCTTTAAAAAAAATATCAAATCCGACTAATTAAGATTAAGGATAACCTGAATCTTCCGGCTCTTAAATTAAAAAAAACCTTATTTATGTTACCATCATTCTTCCTCAAATTCAATACCCTTCTCAGATCTGAGGCTCGAGGCATCCTACACATATAAACAAAATTCAGAGAAAAATAAATATCACACAACGCACAAACGTACCTTAGTTTATTGGCAACACAGACATACACAAAAATCTAAAAACCCTCTCCCTTAAAGCCTTATTAAAAAATATGCCACTCCTTTCTACGATAATCTTCATAAATTTACAAATATAAACCCTACTAATTCCTCCCTCGCTAACTATGACCCTAAATCAGTTTTTCTTCCGTCTAAAAAAAAGTAGATAACAATAATAAATCAACTTCTCCTTGACCTCTTGTTTTCTATTTTAAAACAATGATTTTCAACTTACCCTCAATCAATTAAAAAAACATCAACTTCTTAGCAACTATAACCCTTTTAATCCCAGCCTCTTTTTGCATAGAATATGCGAGGAATCTCAAAGATTTTTCATTATTTTTTTTATCTCAGCTAATGATTCGCTTAAAAACATAATTCTTTCTGTGGGGTCTTCACTGTGGAATGTATTATAATAACTAATCTATAAATATGAATAAAAACATAAACAAACTAAAGAAAAAATATTTATTCCTAAAACAATATAAACTTTGAGTTTGAATAATTTTTAACCTAAAAATGAATTATTTTATCTAAAGAAATTAATTGAAAATGAAAATAGAAAATGGTTTTAAGTCAATACATGAAATAATAAAATGAAAATGATAATAAAAAATAATAGTATTGTTTCGCAAAATTAGCAAACATCATGAACCCTTCAAGGAACTTATAAAACTTTTTTTAATAAATTTGTATAAAGGTTCTTATAATTATTTAATACCTTATAATAATCTAATCAGTTTTTTGGACAGGGGTTGCGAACGTTTTTATATAAAATAAAAAAAATGGTATAAACAAAATTCTATATGTATGTTAAAAATCAATAACTCGTCATAAACTGTGAACATGTCATACCAGATGTATCAATACACAGAACATACATCATTTAAAACATTATGAATTTAAATTAGGCGAAATAAATATATTTAGCATATTTTTTTTATGAAAGTTTTGAGGCCGATTATCGGCCCTGTTCGGCAAAATTCTCTATCGATTAAATATAAAAGATACTCACGCCTTCTTTGCTTCTGTGTCTGCTTCATCAATGTTACCTGTTAAGATATTTCCTCTGCTTTTTCACTATAGCTTTTACTTATATATAACACTTTATCATCATTATATTAATTTTTCTATATATGAATACTTGTTTTCTCTTTTCGTTTCTAATTATGCTATACAAAAAGCTTACTTAGCCATATATATTTAAACCGTTTACGATTTCTTATTTTTATTGAATTTTGCTCTTAGTTCTATTATTACATGTTTTTTTTTGTAAAAGCGCTGGTAACTCACTAGCGAAAAATTAGAATTTAATTAAATATGTTCGATTTATCAATATGTATAAATTATGAGAAGCACAGACATATTTATTATACGAGAAAATAAAAATTAAATGTCCAATTTTGTTTAACAGAGAGGAAATAATTCTCCAACACGATAATGGACGAACTCGTAAAACAAGAATGACCCATGAAAAAAAATCAGGAGTTAAACTGGGGGGTTCTGCACACCCTTCACATTTCCCTTCAGGTCTAAGGAGCACATCTGTGCACACCCAGGAGGTCTAAAGAGCACACACAAGAAAAAAAAAGGTTTTCGAAATATAATTGAATTCGAATATCATGGTTTTTTCCAAAGAATAATTAATTAATTAACAAGAAAGATGGAAAATAGTTTATGATGAAAATTATACTTTATGTTATATGTTAAAGAAACATAAAAAACAAATACATGTATTAAAAAAATTGCGTTTTTTCTAGTCTACCTAATATATACGGATTGAATAACTTAAATAAGATGAGTAAAACATATATATTAGCAGTTTTTTTACATTTTTATTTGCAATTTTATCAATCGTCATTTTCTCATATGAATATACATAAAGTTCGATACATACTGTATTGGTTTTTACAATAATTTAATATATCGCCACCGTATCTAACGAATACAATGATATTTGAGCTTCAAGTAAGTCACAATACATTATCATTATGTGTAATAAAATTTATGTGATTAAAAGCTTAAACAATATACATATATTTTCAGTAACAAAGAGCGATTCATTGTTCCCGTATTGAATTAAATATTAATCAATGGGAAATATTTGTTTTTGCTAAAAGATAACAGGAGCGTAATATAATATTGTGAAAATCGGTGGAAAGCTCCGCCGAGCTTTCGAAATAAACGATGTATACGATACCCTGAAATTAACGCTGAAAAATGTTTAAGAATATGTGATTCTATACACAAGTCCTTATCATCTAAAGCTCTCAGTGAAAATTTTCAGTATAAACGCTATATGAATTGTTATAAAAAGGCATTGGTACATAGACATATTTTTTTTTATCTACCACGTGAAAAATTAGGCACAAGGCAAGGATCGAGGATTTTAACACAAATAAATAATATTTAAGAAGACAATACATTCGATTAGTGCTAAGGGTTTTAAAATAAGATTCGTCCCTATCAAAAAACAGTTTTTAGAATATATTTGGTGCTATTTTACTAAGTAAGCAATACAATAACCGTTGCAAAAATTTGCAATGACAAATTATAACAGTGATACATAATTATTTATATTATTTAATATATATAATATTGCAAATTTTCGCCACGGTATAATAATATATAATATAAATTACTTATGCAATAATTTACATAGCATGATTTTGCGATACGTTTTTTTTTAATCGTAATTAAATAGAACATTACATAAGATTTTCATACGATAATTAAATAATAATCCAATTCCTTTTAGGTTTATCAAAAGGTTCTAAAATATTACAATTCCAATACAAATAATTGACAATCGTTATTACTAAATATTTTAGTTAATCGTTCTTACATACCAGACTATTCGATTATACACTATAAAAATCTATCATTATGTTATTTACATGTACACTGTATTTTTTTCAAATATATATATATTACTATGCAGTTCTGTATTACATGATTACAGAGCTTTTAAAAAAATAGGTAACAAGCAAAAAAATGATTAAGATGAATTACATTGATTCAATGTAACGACGTATATCTAAAACATTACGTATAAAATATTTTATTTATACAAAAATGAAATTTTCATATGTAATTTCAGCACGATATGACGTATAAGCATAATTTTAAGCTAAATTATAATGATTTTTCTTACCCTTCGAATTTATTATTATATCTAGTAGATCTTAAGTGTTATTTTAAATTATTTCATATATGTGTATATATATAAATCGTTGTATAGCTATACATATTTACGAATATGTGTATGTGTTATGTATGTAATACTCATCTAAAATAAAATCAAATATTGGACCAATAGGTATATATTTTTTTGGTTAAATATTTTCCACTACGACTATACATTGGAATTAATATAATAAGATAAAACTACACGATTACATTTTTATTAAATTAATACAACGTAAACAAATCGAAATAATTCGTAGTTTTTTCGTATATATTTAAATTAAATAATCAAACGATAAAAAATCTAACCACAACCATGTCTTTTATTATATAGACAAATTATAGCTTTATGTATAAAATATTATTTTAATATTTTGATGTTTTGATTTTTTTTGAGGCTTTTCGGCTTTTGCAGGGTTGCTTTCATTTAGCCCTCATTCCTATATCACGCAATAAAACATTTGATTTATGCTTTATGTTTTACGACACAATTACTCATAATTTATGTATATCATTATTATCTCCGAAGATAGTAAAAAATAGGAAGTACTGGATTATGTATGTTTGTAGAAGAAAATATTACATATGTCTGATTTGAATAAATAAAAATATATATGTACATTTTTTTTAAATATTAAAGTCTAGCAGTACTATGTACACAGTTCAAATGTACGAATTTTTTTTGTTCAAAAATATTTTATACAATTTTGCTGTGGGTTGCAAATACAATTGGTGAATCTATTTGAAGCAAGGCTGAATTTATTTAGCTATTTTATCTAGAATTTGCGTGTGGTTTTTTTTTAATTTATATTTGGCTAAGTAATAGGTAGAGTTGTGGTGATAGTAGTCGAGTCGATACTCGGTTAGCGAAGCTCTTGCTGGAGATTAGCGATGGCGGTTGTATGTAATTGTGTGGCGCTGCTGCTGAGGTCTGAGGATCTAATCTAGATGTGGGTGCAGCCCTGCATGCCGCGCCATCAGGCCAGGGTCACCACGTGCTCGGGTTCTGGAGACCAGCAGTTGTCTGAGAGCCAGCATCCTATCACTACGGTCACGAAGCCGATCAGCAGTGCCAGTACTATGTATACTTCTGCGTTTCCTGAAATTGCAGGAGAATCTGGTTAATATTTAATAAAAAAAAATGTTATGCTAGAATATGTTAGAGTAGGCATTTTTTTAGAACTAATAGCGTTGAGATAGCGACCAAGCTATAAAAAAAAATGCTATAGAAAGTTAGGCACCCATACAAAATTTGGGGTTAGGTTTTTTTTATTTTCTTTGCGATTTGAAGCAAATCAAATATTTGTGTTTACGTGTTTAGTTGCATATTTCTTCCAGTTTTTTCATTAACAGATGTGCATAGGGAGTTTAAAGAGACAGCTTTTTTACTTATATTTTTAAAAATGCTTTAAAATATGATGAGTTAATAATAAAAGGTAAATATAAATTATGAAACCTTTTCGGAAATATGTTTTATTTAGGATACATAAAATATATTAAAAACAAACAATAATTGAAGAAGGAAAAAAATGGTGAACATATTAAATTATAATACTACAGTAATTAAATGCATTGGTAAGTATGCATTTAATTACTGTCAGAGTCATCTAATACCTAGGTACCAAACTTATTTGATCCATCCTTTTCAGACACAAAATTACAAAAGGCTCCACTGGAAATTTACCTTTTTTATATTAAATGAAATAGAAAAATGTAGTGAACTTGTTTTTTTTATATACTTTATATAGTGTTATAAATGAAATACGCTGATATTGAAATTGTTGAATAATTAATATTTATTGAATAATCCTAATGAGAGAGACAAATCTGATGTACTGTAAATTTTTGCAATTTAATAAAAATTAAAGAACAATTTTTTTCATCAGATTTATCAAATTTTACCAGTAGTTCGCAGGCCAGACTAAATTCAAAAGCTCCCGATTTTAATCTATTTGTATATTTTGCAATGTTTTCGAAACATTAATTTCACTTTACTTTTCACTTGAAAAAACGCGCAACGTGAAAATGATGTTTGAACGAATATAAACCCTTTGGTTGCCACGACCTTTTTTTACCTTACCTGATTTAAATCAACATTAATCCAAGTCTTTTTTTACTAGGTGGATACGTTTCACAAAAAACCGTGTAAAATATGTATAAGCCCCTACAGTATGCATTGCGATGTTCCGTTTATTCAAACAACGTGACGCAATAACGTACGAAATTGAAAATATGAAATATAATTGTTTTTGGGCCACTGCTCCCGCTCCACCACGGCCCCTTTGACAACCAATGTACTCCTGTTTGGAGAAGCAAACGATTAAAGTCTTCGTCGTTTTTGATGCAAAGTTGTTCAAACAATCTGTCATAGATTGCATGGCTCCTAATTTTGTTAACTGCTGTAATTATGTATTGCAATGGACGATGCAGGCGATCACCAAGATTTTTTGCAACTAAATGTTGTCGATGAATCACACAATGCACTGCTAATATATTTGGCACCGACTTTTCCAATAAAGAAATAACGCCAAGATAGCACCCTACCATAGCTGGAGCACCATCAATAGCAACTGACGTGTTATTATTCAAAGGAATTTTCTTTTCTTAAAAAAATTTTCTCAACACATTTAATATACATGTACACACATCGTGTAAAAACGTTTTATTTAAATTCTATAAGGGTATAAATATTAGCACCTCGTGGCCCTTTTTTTGCTTCCCAGGACTCCCCTACTCCCCCCAGTGCCAGAATTTAATTATTGGATTCATTAAAATTAATTTACAAGCTTTCTTCGCTTATATCATTAATATTAACGTTTTCACGGCATGCTTACGTTTCCTTATAAATAATTTGATAATTCACATCAACCACAAAGTGTTAAATTACAAAGAAACCAATGCTTTCGGGAATAATTATTACAGAGGCCTTGTTATTTTATTAGTTCTTAGATAATAATATTATTAGGATTAATGGATATGCACGTATGTGCATATTGAATAATGAAATAGTTTTTTTATAAAAAAATAGAATGATTAAAAACCCACTTAACAATCGCCTTAAAAATCGTGTGCATCGATTTACTTGATCATAATTTGTTCAACGATTATACATGTAGAAAAATATTTTCTTACTGTATTGTGATGAATAATCCTGGATCGTTTTTCGACGGTGATTCACCAAAAAAGGGTAGCGAGGTAAAGGGGCAAACAGCTACTGACAAATATTCAGGCTCTATTTCGGTTAAAGAGTTCAAGGGGCAGGTTTTCCGGATTCACAATATGCTCTTCTCCTTACGATGTTTTCGTAGGTAATTCACTTTTCATCCCCAGCTATTATCCGGTCCAAGAAGGGTTCGATTTTGTTTCGTACAGCAGAGATGTACATATGTTGACTTGATCATTTAAATTCTTCTCACTTAACTCATGTGGTACCGATCTCAAATACTTCCACATCAGTCCTAGTTTGTTGAGCTGAATTAAGCTTTTCTGCAATGTTGTCAAAAAAGGATTTTGCTCTTGCATGATCTTGACAGAATTTTCTGGTAGATCCAATACTTTCCAATAAATGTCGAAGTTCATGTAGTTTAATTTTCGCGGCGCGATTCGGCGCCGGCACTGTGTTAAAATAGTTATTCGAGAAAAATCAAAACAAAATCAATGCTACGGAAGCAATTAATGGAGAAGTTCTAAAAGTCAACAGTTTAAAATATTGATTTTGAAAGTTCAAATCGGACAAGAGGAGCCTTAAGCACCTTCTTAGAAGTGGATGATGGCTAGATTTTGACGACAATAAATTAAAATGTTGTTTTCTATCCTATTTAAACACTCGACGAATTAAATTAGATATTTGGATCTTCCTGGGATCCGAAAAGGTTTCGAAAAGTGGATAGGATGGGATTTGCTAACGAACAAACGACTTATTACGACAGCGAACTCTGCTTTTCTATCATATTTTTTTTTAAAGAAGACGAGAAGTGGAAAAAATCCTTCCATCCGACTTTCATCGTTTTCAATCTATGGAGCACTCCTTAAAAAAAATAATTCAAAATGTGAAAGATGTTAAAAGTTACCTATTTTAACTCAAAACCACACACAGTTTTTTGGAATTGAAAATTTACCTAATAGATAGAAATAAATGGTTAATAATGATGGAAATTATATTATGTAATGTTTCCTAATATTTTTTTATACATAAAGTTGAATATTGGAATACAAAAATGGTTTAATTCCAGGTTCATCTATTAGCAGTCAAATTCTATCTTCTAACTATAAATGAGTAAATTAAAATCCAGTGCATTAATTAAATAAAGTATTATTTGGGAGATAAAAAGGAGATAATAAGGTTTGAAGCACACACGAAAACAAATAGAACCCCTTTGACAGCTAACAATAAAGTAAGCATCCTAGTTAGCTACCCATGTCAAGATATGTCAGGGACAAGTGTATTAACACAATGAAAATTGGAATTATACAACCTGCTAAAATATTACAGCAGGAGATGACAACTGGACTTCACAGGAACTAAATTAACTACACAAACCCGTAACAGAAAAACGCATACGATTGAACGAGAAAGAAATGCAAAAAAAATACCGTCGGGATAAACAACCCAGATTGAAAATATATGTTTAGGACGTGTCATTCACGCCAACAAAATTAGAATATACGTCTTGTTGTGGAACAGGGATGCTGGCAATATAATATTATTATATATACATATGCATAAAGCGTATGATGCATTATGAGCCTCGAGAAATACTACGGTAGACAAATACCGATTCGATAGCAACAATAGAGAATCAAAAATCTTTATATCAGCGAAATTGAAAAATATCAGCTCTATTGTATTGAAACGTCCGATGAAAAATGGGTCTTTGCAATAACAGTAAACGGTGTGCAGAATGGTTAGACAAAAATTGAGCTCTAAACCTTTCCGCTGTACTATATCTACAATAAAAGAAAGTAATGGCGACACTTTCGTGGTCTGCACTCGGCATTATCTACTGAATTCTTTTTAATCCTCGCAAAACCATTAGAGATAAAAGTTGTTATCGAGAGATCGATAAAATATTACAATAAATGCAATTAAATAAAGAGGTCCAATGTAATCGCAATAATGACCATAGGTGACTTGAATTATTAAAAATATAACGAGCTCGTTCTGTGATTTTCTTTAACGATTATGTAAATATAATGGAGAAAAAGTATAATATATTATAATAATTTCTTAAATGGCAAAGACTGTACAATGGCATCTGCTTAATTTATGCATTACCAAAATTAATATCGAATAATATAATTAATTATTATTATAAATTTTATCATAAACTAAATTAATAGTATTGTAATAATTTATCATTTAACTGAATAATAATCGAACCTTGACATATAGTAAGAAAGCAACTGTTGAGGGTCTTTATTTTCCTTCTATTATATTTTCTTGTGAAGGATTATTTTTTTCTTGCAGAGGATTTAGTTTTTCTTGTCAAGGATTTAACGCGTATTTGCCTGATTAACCAAGAAGCGCTTAAAAAAATATCTATTCATTTTAACTAGTTTTTGTATAGCAACTGTAATCATATAAAATGTGATGATAAAAGTTAAAAAAATATATTCTCAACAGAATATTATAAAAACTTTTAAAGTTTTATTTGAATAAATATGATATATGTCTAAATTAATTGAAAATAATATAAACCCATAAATAAGTTAAATTTTTCAGATCGTCTCTCCCGTAGAGCAACGTAATCGTAAAGCAACGAAGAATTGTACCATTCTACAGTTGATTCTCAATAAAAATATAGGAAGAATGACGTGGTTGATTAGAAGGATGGTTTCGTGATTGATTAGAGAATATCTGTAATTTGAAAATCCTCATTGGAAACACTTTTTCATCGGGCTGCTATTAATCCTTTGATGAGTATGAACGTACACATACGTTAGCACTATGATTTCTAATATTCTTATCTTAAATGCCATGCTTTAAATTTAGAATCAAATATTATTACTTGTTTCTTTATAAATACTATTGTCTAAGGCAAGCATCTTACGAGCTAAAAATATTGGGGATATTCAAAGTTTCACAACGATAGGTGCAATGCTTGAACGGCAACGTCGACGTCGATGAAGACGCACTGTCCGATTGCCGTTCAAGCACCAAAAGAATTATTTAAACTTTTAATATCACAAAATAAAATGCGCAATTCAATAATGCACTTCGATTACCGTCAAAGGGTCAATCATTTACCGAGGCAATTTTATTTTGCTTTTCTGGTGTTTTTTTTTTGCAAAATCAACGGGACATCACAACACATAATTAATTGCCGGAATAAATACTACATAGATTCATCAATAGAATATAAAAAATATTTTATTATTTTCTCATTTTTTTAGATAATAAAAATAGATAAACATGAACCATTAAAAATAAATCATTTGTAAAATTAAACGAATATAAAAAAAAACTGTTCTGGCCTCGAATAAGACTAAAACAGAAATTTCTCTGTCACTTTCCAGAAGCATTATGGACTGTAAAAGATTTTTTTTATATTGCCAATAAATAACGTTTTTATTGATAGCTAATATGAATAAATTTAAATATTTCTTTAGACGAAGATTCGGACTCTGAAGAAGTACCTAATCTTTAGGGGCAAACGATGGTGATTGGACTTATTAGACTATAACGTGAATATATGGGCACAGTTGATAAGCCTAATATGATTTTCAGTTTCATGGCCTGCTCCTGAAAATCCCTCAAGTGGTATAAGATTATTTAATGCTATTAAACATGACCACACTAAAAATATATAATATTTATCAAATAAAGACGGAGAAGAAAACAAATATAATTACCCATTTTTTAAAATAAAATAAATTAATGGGAACCACTGATATTATATCATCATCATCATCATTTGCCAGCCACAAGCCTCTCACTCGCTGAGGGCATGGGCCTTACCAAGCTCTCGAATGTCAGTCGAGGCCAAAGGAACCTGAGTCTCACACGTGACGTGAGGGTTCCCCTTTCGTGTCCATACCGCGGGGACCCAAGCCGTCTTGGTACGCAGTTTTTTGTAAAGAGTTTCCCTCTCTTGACCATTGCTGGCATTGAACGTACATCTTCTACCTTGTTGGTATCGGATTTTACCCTCTCGACTGTGTTCAGGCAAGTAGGAGGGGGTTTGTCTCAGTATTCGTTTATTATCTTCTCTAAGGCGTTATCTACTTATAACAAGTCACGAGTGACAAGTAGCAAGCAACCATACACACACCTTTATAGATATGCACAGGCATACATATGCACATCTGCCCAAAACGAGTCTCAAGTAGCCGGTCGCAAGAGATTATTAGCCCTGTCGCGCAATAGCAATCCTTTCATCACGAGAAAGACCTCCCCAGAGAGCGGTCCCTTAGAAAGAAGGAAGAGGATCGTAAGTATCGAGACTAGACTAATTATTGGTCAACAGATTAAGGTTTTCCTTCCCAGGGTATACTGTCTCTGTGGTAAGAAAACCGTTAGAGACCAGATATATGTAGGCACATAAGGATATGTGTATACATACATGTACATATTTTTCAGGGGTGCTATTTTGTTAAGTATTTATCAAAGTTTACTTGTATTTTTAGTCTATGACTATAATGTAAAAAATGTTTAAAAGAGACGATGACCATCAATTTTAATAGTATGGTAGATAGTTGTGTTTCATTTCCGATAAATTCAACTTAGTGGCTACCCCCCCCCCCCCCCAGGTGATAAATAGATATTCTGAATTCCTGTGTTATTCGTAGAACGATAAAGGGTGAACAATAGAGTGGCCGCCGCAATGGCAGTAGATTGGCTAGCCAATGCTAACTGGCAAGATTTTTGTATGGAATCTCGCCGTAGAAAAAGGGTTGATGACACCTCGCTATTCAATGGCAAGGTTTTGTCCTATCTTTGATCGTTTTGACTGCGATCAAAATATCTAAACTATAATATATTATATATTTTTTTAAATAGCCCAAAAATGATCTCTCTCCCGGGACGTGTGTGAAAATAATATGAATTTATTAATCAAAAGGTTAATATCTATACTAAGCATATATAGATCGCAGCGCTTTATTACTATAAAATTATTTAAAGAAGAGTAAGTTGCAATATTATCTATTGTGTCGTTGCTGATGTGCATGTATAATTCCGCCAGAGGCGCTCTTGTCGCTTGCAACTTTGTTTGCCTTTTTTAGAATACATTAAAACTAAATTATACAAGTAATTGATTAGTTATTTACCAAGTTGTTTCCTGATGCCGAGAGGTTGCCTGCTCCTCCATAGCGAGTTGATGAGGGTCGGGTCGCCGCGAGTCCTCCAGTCGCGGTATCCCCTCCCTCTGGAATAGTGACTGAATCTATTTTTCATTTAACAAGTTAATTTCTATCGACAAACCCAGCAAGCCATTCGACAGGCAGCTAATTGTCTAAGGCAAGCATCTTACAAGCTAAAAATATTGGGGATATTCAAAGTTTCACAACGATAGGTGCAATGCTTGAACGGCAACGTCGACGTCGATGAAGACGCACTGTCCGATTGCCGTTCAAGCACCAAAAGAATTATTTAAACTTTTAATATCACAAAATAAAATGCGCAATTCAATAATGCACTTCGATTACCGTCAAAGGGTCAATCATTTACCGAGGCAATTTTATTTTGCTTTTCTGGTGTTTTTTTTTTGCAAAATCAACGGGACATCACAACACATAATTAATTGCCGGAATAAATTTTTGAACATAGTTGTTTTTATTAAACAATCAACTTATTGCTAAATATCGTGATAAAATATGTACATATGTGTAATAATAATCTTAGATATATGTAAGAATGATTCAATATATGTTCAAAAAATCATTACGAATAATAAATAATCAATCAACAACCGATGCTAATTATTATTATTATTATTATAATCAAATCATTCTTGTACTTATTTTTAATTAATTTAAATTCAATAAAAATATATCGAGCAAAATAAGTGACTGATAATTTCGACTAAAAATTCAATAAAATCACCTGGTTTTTAATTATTTTATATTTTCTATTTTATTATAATTATATTTTATTTATTTTTATCGTATTTATGTAAGATTGAAAATAAAAATCATGCATAAAGTTACTAAACTATGAAGTGTTCTAATTTTTAATCTAAAGCTAGCTCTAAACTACGCTATTTAATTGTGATAGATAAATAATCATGCAATAAAATAATAATAAAAATATTTTATTTTGTATTTATACATTTTATGTTATCTCATGCATTTATTTATATTATTTAATATTAATATTTACAGAATAATCCAGATGAGAAAAAACAAGTAAAAATTTACATAATATGTCACATTATACTTTTTTTTATTATTATTATTATAAATGACGATGAATGAAATTGATGATTTTTGATCAATGAAGTGATCAATTAATAATAAGAATAAAATGTATTTTATTATTATTGCATTTAATTGTGATTTATCAAATATAGGGTGTTTCAAATTTTTGTTTAGCATTTATCATTCTCCAAAAGATACTCTACATTTCTATGGATAAAAATTTTGATAAAATAAATTATTAATTATATAGAAAAAATGGTCCTAGCTTCATTTATGTGGTTTGTCGAGGCTTAGTTTTGGTGAGGTGCGGTATCTTACCTGCGGACTCCCCCCACCCCGCCGCCAGACACAACAACAGGGGGAGGGGGCACGCTGGGGACTACTACGCCCCCACCGGCAGGAGCCCCCACGTTCGCCCCTCCCGCGGCCGACGGGAACCCTGTAACTTTTAAACAAATTACACATACCGATAGGTCCTCGCATATTTTGAATTTTGACTTTATTTCGATATTGACCTACATTTTAAGTTAAAGCCTGAGATACGCGTTTACAGATCAATATCTAGCACAATAAGATGGCGAATTACCAGACCCGTAAATTTATCGGATCATTGACTCTAATGCGATGGGGTGAATCCATTGGTTTCGCACGTTTCAGGAGTATCTATGTACGGAAACCAGATGGAAAGTCTAATAAATAAAGAATGGGGCTTTGCCCTCTATCTGTAAATATATTTCAGCATTGAACGACGGGGTTGTAGCTATTTATATATAAAAAAAATACATTTTTATACAAAAATAATAGTGAGTCGACAATTCAGAAATATCTTTAAGAATAAAAATAGTTAAGTTAAGTATATTTAACTAATCAATATGACGCATAAATGAGAACGCTCTCGACGATTTTTCGCCGCAAACTGAGCTCTTGCAGTAGGTGTCAATTGCACGTTTCACTCGCACACGGCACATCGTACAGGATGCGAGCTAGAAAAAACATTGCGCGCGTGGCTACAGCTCCGAATTTTCTTGTTTTTATTTTTTTTTCGCAATTGCAGACAATAAAGGACTATGATTATTATTATTTATTCTTTAGACTTTGCCCATCGCACGGTTAGGTTAAAAAGAGTACAAAATATTCATAATTATTTATTTTTTCAATACACTTTTTTATCTGTTAACAAGCTTTCGTATTATCTTATGAAAAAATGATTTGGGTTGAGTCATGAAAGGGTTTGTCAATTCTTTGTCATAGGTAAAAACTCAAATTTTGCAGGATTGCTTTTAGGGGAAGAATAATAAGATCAAGACCATAGAGAAAATATACTTTTCAATATGACGTTTTAGTAGAACGCCTTCGCGGTTGTAAAAGCATAATGCTAGTTCACCTAAAAAGCTTTTGAATAAAGCTCTCAGCGAGCGTGACGATCTTTGAGCTCTTTCCGCATTTTCAGAAAAGCATCGCGTGTCATGCATTTATTTTATAAATATCATATTATTTATCGAATATAAAAAAAATATCGGAAAAATATCTTTTAACGTCATTTAATATTATTAATATAATTACTTTACCCAAAGATATTTTTATTATCTATTGTCAGACATTGCAATACTGTATTTTTAGTGCAAGAGAAGATAAAGGATGCATCGAAAATAAACTCGATTTACAATCCGATCGCGCGGAAGCTAAAAAGCTTTTATAAAGCTTATAGAATTACAAAAGTAGTATATTGCAAATTCCATGCTATGTATTTTCGTTCGATAGTTATTTCGCTTTGTACTATAAAATAAGATGTCTACGTTCACTCGCCATTTTTTCGCATATCGCATGAAAATCGCAAAACAATAGCTTCTTTTGAGTGTCGACGCTATCATTGAATGCGGATAAAGCTCGTCGTTTGGGTTGAACGAATTATCTAGTGTAGTGTGAAATAAAAATAAAGAGCTTTTTAGCTGAGCCGGTATTTTATTTCGCGGAACGTTGCACTGTCTTAAAGGCGTCGCAATGACTCGCTGAAAAAAATAGAAAAGCGTTTTCCATATTGTTTATTATCGATGAAACATTTTATCGAAATCTCGAGTTGAACAATGAGCCGTAGAATTCTTATCATGAAAATTGTTGGAATTATTTTCGTGGTAGTTATAATGCTTTGATTCCACGTCATATATGTTGGTAAAGAATTCAATAACACATACAAATGGTTATTATTGATCAGTTCCTTTTGAAGTTTTCCTCAAGAAACGAGCCATCATCATCACCATGATTATGTTTATGCATTTATTTCTCTACTGCTGGGTGAAGGCCTCTTCTAATTGTTTCCAATTAGTCCAACCATAGACTTTCTCTTCCAGGTGGATCTCAGAAGTCTAACTGTATGTCTTCGCTCCATCTCGTCGAGGCACATTACTTGTTGCTCTATCTGTGGCCTCCAGTCCATGACTTTTCAGCTTCATCGTCCGTCTTCCCTGCTGGTCACATGACCGACCCACTGTAACTTAAGTTTGGCGATTCTTGTGTAAATTTCAATCAGTTTAGATTTTTAGTGAATCGTTTTGTTAGAGATTCAATCGCGCAGAAATATACCTAATATTGCTGGCTCAATCGTACTTTGAGCTTATAGAGTAGATCTGTCGTAAGATCTCGTCCTAGATTTCGTTGCCGGAGACGGGTAATTCCATCCGTCATGGCGGCTCAAAAACAACCATGTCGTCCGAAGGGGGTATCTCAAGGACTTCAAGCATTTTAAGTCAAGATATTGACGAATTCTTAATCGATTTTTTTTAAAAAAGGTTTATTCTAAGCATAAAAACAGTTATACATGATATGCTTCATAATTTGAATATTTTCACTAATCAATATGACGCGTAAATGATAACAATGAGCTATCCCAGCTCGTGTCACTCGCACTTGGCACATCGTACCGGATGCGAGCGTCTTTAGACGTTTTAGACAAATAGAACAATTTGTGACATGTAGAATTTATATTAAAAAAGGTATTATGGAGTTGACATTCAATTAAATACGAATTTGCCCAATACTCATCTGATTATTATTGTTACAATCCGCGCGTTGAGAGCTCGTCTTCCGAGCTCATGGCTGGCGACCTGAGCCGTATTCGAAGAGCCAAGATATTGTGGAGGACAACCGTTACAGTCCTGGCATCAGGGTTGGTACGGACGTGTCACTGCTGGAGATCGCGTAGTCTCCTCCAGGTGGCAAAAACCCGCCTCAGGGTTATAAGGCCATTTAAATAATAATAAATTCGAGAAAAATCAAAAACTTGGGGTCCCTAATAGACCCCATCGGCACGACTAGGTTAAATATCTTATTTTTTAAGCGTTGGAGATTTGAGATCAGAATGTTAGAATGTATATGTATTAGTTTACCAAACGCTGTCCATCCCAATTGTACTATTGTTCTTTCGTACTCCTTCTCTCTTTTCTTCAAGTTCTCTCGTCTAAGTTGAATAGTAATGCCAAGGTAAATCTACTCTTGTACCTGCTCCAAAGTGATCCTCTCGAATGGAATCAGTTTATAGCGCCATAGAGGTCTCTCAATCTTTTTTCTAGATCATTCGGACTCTCCGCCATAATGACTATGCCATCTGCAAAACTGAGGTAAGTAAATACGCTCCATTTATATTAATGACCCGTCATTTTTAAGGGAGAAGTTTGAATTTATTTTCCAGCACACAGGTGAATAATTTTGGGGAGATTATATCCCCTTGTCTTATACCCCGTTTAGCTGTATAGGTTTGGTGTTCTCGTATAATCGGACAGTCATTGTTGCGGATTTGTAAAAGCACCCCAGTATTTAGATGCATCTCTAATCAATCTGAAATCTTTGAAGAGATTCCCACATAGCTCCATGATGCTTTCTAAAGCTTTTTTTAGAGTCTACATACACAAGACATAGTGGTATACGGATTTTTGTATAATATGTCTGAGGGTATGAATATGACCTAAAATACTGTAGCTAATTTGAAATCAGGCATGCTTTGTTGCGTCCTGACAACACCACATGGCATCCCCGGAAATGCATCACGCTTTCCCCGGGCAGCCTTCCGTCCGCAGTTGCAGCGTGGAACACGCTCCTGCGTTACTCCGCCATGACGACTCTGGAGACTCTCCTCTCGTCCCTTCTATGGCGCCAATAATCGACACCGAACTTTATTATTATTGTAACAGTCAACCAACAGCCGCCGAGGTGTTACGCAGACTCTCCGCCTCAGTAGCCCCGACTTGAGACCGCAGACTAGCGTGCTAGCTTGAAACCCCCAGCCGGCCTCAAGGATCTTCGGGAAGGGAATGGTACCTCTCTGTCATTGCTAGAGGTCGCCAACTAGAGGGTACTAGGAGCCGCACGGGTCACGTGCCTTTAATGGTTAAGAAGCTGTGTAATAATGATATTGTCAATGCAATAAATGTATCGATATGTTCAACGTATAACTGTGTTTACATTTCATCACCGGCGATAGTAAAGGCTATAGAGTATTCCATACCTTTACAAATAGAAGATCAGCGAGATTGTTTTGTAGTTCATTAAGAAGGCTTTATGTCATTTTTTAGGGAAAAGTGTGCCTAGGCTTAGACACGTGATAAATATGAAAGCTTATTGATAGATAAACAAAGTATATTAGAAAGTAGAGGAGATGAATTTATCGGCTGTTTAAAGCAGAAGAAATGGCATTGTCAAGATGTGATGGGGGAGGTGGCGGGGCTCGTACCCACGAGTACGATGAATGCTAGCATGACGAGGGCGGCCACGACGAGCCCCATCCCGTGACGTCACCAGGCGAGAGGTTCCCGGGCCGCCAGCAGCAGCATGGCCGCGCCCGCGCGCAGCTTGCGCCCGAGAGCCGCGGGGCGCGCCCCGGGCCCGCGCTCCGCCCCCACCGCTACTGCGCCACCGCCTTCTGCCAACGGAGCGGACTCCGAACGATGCTTATCTGAAAGTTAAAAAAATACTGTCAAGCAACTTAAAAATGATCATATTGTTAACGCAATTAACGTCATGGGGGTCACCGGTGACCGGCAATGACTATATTTCTAGAAACGGTTGCCCTATGATAGAGAATATGCGCGGTATTCTAAGTATTACCTGGTTATGGAATTGCACGGGACATGCCGGTCATACATTACGTTAGGGTTCACTGCGGTGGACCAATCGCGTCTCGAGGTTGCAGGAAAATCATTCATCGAAAAGACTTATGATCAACAACTCTTTCTGCCCCTGGTGGCAAGGAAGACCGACACTAAGGCAACTGGATTGCGCTTGTTGCGAAACGGGAAAAAGAGATGATATTGGATGAGGGGCGAGGAATTCAGTATTAATAATAATAATATCGCCCAATATTATGCTATTTTTATGAAAAACGTCAGATAACACAGAAATATACATAAAATCACTGAGCAGAGACGCGATTGTTCACATCTCACCACTCACGAAATTATATGACTACATTAAAAGTCCTTGAATTAGGATAACCCTGACATAAATTAAATTACGCACCAAATTACATCACGCTCGACTTGCTAGTGAAAACTAAAACAGAATAATATATATTTTGAGAATATGAAATTTCTCATAATACGATTAAATACATCCAGCAAAAGATTAATTAACGTTTTCAGAAATACTGAAACATTTATATAATTTTGTATTCGAAGCAACTATTTTGTATTATATTTAATATAGTGTTAAATCATGTTTAATAAATTTATATTTGAACATGATCAAGTTTTAAATTTAACTATTATTACTGACATCTATGAAAATTTTTCGAAACAATGTATATGTGGAGAGACATCTATAATCTAGGTATGAAACATTTATAATAATTTATCCAAGAAACATACCATGTATGTGTTTCTGTATGAAAAATAATATTTATTAAATTATAATCATAGATGGCATTGGATTTTAATAAATAAAAATAATTATATTTATATGATATCATAATATTTATGGGATAAATTAAAAAAAATATACATATTAAATCTCTCGTCAGGGGATCATTATTCTTTCAGAGATTTCACGTCGTTTTAGCTTGAAAATCACAATGGCGCAGTCCCCGCCATAAACTGGATGACATGTAATTGAGCGCCCAGAGCAAATTTAATTTGAAATGCAAATAGAGTGCAGATTTCCATACACGTTTCGGTCGGACGGAGTAATAAAAAATCGAAAAACTTCATGCAAGAATAATTTTTCATAACATGTGCTACGTGCTTTAAAAAAAATCATAAAAAACTAATTCGTGCAAGTTTTAACCGCGGGTTAAAATGTTAAAAATGTCGTGAAAATTTTTAAATTAGGGCAATAAATCGTAACACAAAGCGAAATCTAACTTTGCACGTGTGTCTACGATAAGAAACTATTATAAACACGAGCTAGTATTTATTATATTTTTAATAAAGTATTTATTATCGCCATTTTTAAATGCAACACCTGTTTTTCAGCGCACGGTCATGAATCAGTAACCGGGTTGCGGTTTATTGCTCCTTGCCTTTATTTATAAACCAGAAGGAGCAAACAACTGCAACAGGACTTGTGCTGAAACACTCCAGCCGAGAGGTCTCAGAGTTAATTAACGTTCGCCTGCAGCCGAGGGAAATAAATGAAGTCCATTGTGTAGTCGAGCGCCGAGGTGGAGAAGAAGTCCTCATCTGAATAATGAAGTCGATATATGATAATATCGCAGAGACAGTTTCGGCAGAGGTCGCGGCCGTAGGCGTCGCGACGCCCCACATGAAAAATAACGAGACAGTTTTTGTCGGGTACCCGCTGCCGAGGCTCGGAAATTATAAATACCACCTATTCAGCTTCATTATGGCATAAAATTATGGCATTACGACGACACAATGGCCGAAATTACGGCGGATATGGCCTGGAAGATACGTGACGTCATTACGCGGGACGTATGCGAGGTATAGAGATTATTCTTGTGTCAACATCAACCGAGGATGCTGGTGAGGGATTGAAGAATATTAAATATATCACATGAGAAAATATAAAAAAAATTAAAATACAATTTTTATAATTTATTTAAATATTTGGCGCATAAAATGAGATGCGATAATAATAATATTGAATATTTTGTTAATACATAAATCGTTAGCGCCGACAAAATGGATGCTGATTAATTCCTGATTCAATAAATAACCAGCACCAAACACAATATAAACCAATTATGTAAATCCCGTAATTAATTTCCACCGGGAATAATTTTCAGATACAAGCCATGCAACTATGAAAACGCAGAACGAATTTCAACCGACTGAAATTTAATAATTAATTAAGTCTTTATTAGAATGGATTAAAAAAATTTCACGTGACTGGAAATTTAATTTTTAAATTGGAGTATAGAATTAATAATTAGTGTTTATTTTATCGTAAACTATAACATTTTGCTATAGGGTACAGTTATGCTTAAAGCTCATCGACAAATGGAAAAAAATGGTTTTAAATATCGCATGAACTATCTCAGAAAACAAAGATGAGTGAAGAAACGTGTCTACTTTTTAGCCAGCGACACAAAACATTTAAGATTTATTCTAAGAGCTTTTACCTACATCTTTCGCGTTATTATTATATTTAAGTTTTTTAATTTTTATCAATATTTTGTTTAAAAGGTTATCTAGTGAATATAATGGAAATAATATTTCACAAAATACATCAAAATTATTTAAAAATACGTATTTTTATTTAATATTAGTTAAAAATACGTTTATTCAGTGTCCACGTCTGGTAATAAAAGTATCCGTTTACGTTAATTCTTGAAAATATTTTCTGTAGAGATATTAGCTTTAATTTTCATGGAAGAATCCATATATAGATAAATTGACAGGAATAATATCGTATCCTTTATATTTTTCAGACACCCGAATATAAGCTTCAAGTTCAATTAAAATATTGATTAATATTCTAATCTTTAAAATTCTGGAGCTTCCCAACCTTTGGGAGCGTTACTTTGGTCCACGGATGATGTGTCTGTGGGGGTTATTTCACTACGTGCTAGATAATTTCCCGAACTTAAGGCGACTATCATCATCATCATCAGTTGCCAGCCACAAAGCTCTCACTCGCTTAGGGTATGGGCCTTACCAAACTCTCGCAAGGTAGTCGAGGCCAAAGGAACCTGAGTCTCAACGTGACGTGAGGGCTCCCCTTCGTGTCCATACCGTAGGAACCCAAGCTATCTCGGTATGCGGTTTTTTGTAAAGAGTTTCTCTCTCTTGGCCATTGCTGGCATTGGACGTACATCTTCTACCTTGTTGGTATCGGATTTTATCCTCTCGACTGTGTCCAGGCAAGTAGGAGGGGGTTTGTCTCGGTATTCGTTTGTTCTCTAAGGTTTTATCTGCTTATAACGAGTCACGAGTGACAAGTAGCGAGCGACCGCCTATATAGATATGCACAGGGATATATATATGCACATCTGCCCAAAACGAGTCTTAAGTAGCCAGTCGCACGGATGATGTGTCTGCAAGACACTACGTGCGGATCAAGTGGCATCATCAATGATCATCAGTGACACAATGCCAAGAGGTCCCGTGGGCGGTAAACCTCTCTTTCTCTCTGCCCCCGTTAGGCGAAACTTTCAGACGTTCCCGCATTTTGCTCCCGTCGTAAGATATAGTCGCCATCTTGTTGCGCTACACACGGATGCCGCCATGACGTCTCTAGATAAATCCTCTCGTCTTCTCCATGGCAAACGACATTGACTAACAACTAACAGACAAGGTGACCACTACAATCGCTGAAGTTCTGGCTGCAGACTCTGCCTCAGTGCCACAAATACACTCATCTGGCCTCTCGTCGGGATCACTGGAAGTACTCCTTTGCAGATACTCTTGGCATTAGACCGCCACGAGTGCCGTCACCTTAATCACAAAGCTAACAGTACTAGGGGCTGCACGAATCACGCGCATTTCTTTCTTAACATGTTTAACCCAAAAAATCTTTCTGTAATATTTTATTTACATAAAACATGGGCAAAATTTACTTTTTTAATTTTTAATATTTCGTAGAAAGTCCAAGTATTTTATTTAATGCCGCCACTGTTTTTTATGTTTTCCATAATTAATAAATCGTTGAGAACAACAAAACATTTGAAACCTTTTCTATAACCAATAATAATTTTAGCATTCAACATCGCTACCAATATCAAGATACGTCAGGTACAAGTGTACCTTCACAGCATCATATAACATTATCTTTATATCGCACCAGGGACATATCATCATTTGCTTGTAACGCCGAAGGGATGGAGTTCAAGGGATACCGCTGCCTTAACATCAAATAAAGTACTCCGTCATAAATTCTGATAATTATCGATTGCTACAATATTTTCAAGACGTTGAAATGTTAATCAGAGAAAAAAAATATTCATTACTCTTTTCAATATTAAAAATGATTTAAATAGCGAAATATCAACTAGAACTTGAGATGAAACAAGATTTAGTAAATGTAAGTTTTGAATATTAAGAACATCTTTATAATGTACTGTTGAATGCCCTAAATTTTAAGTGTCCATACCGCGGGGTCCCAAGCCGTCTCGGTATGCGGTTTTTTGTAAAGAGTTTCCCTCACTTGGCCATTGCTGGCATTGGACGTACATCTTCTACCATGTTGGTATCGAATTTTCTCTCTTGACTGTGTTAAGGCAAGTAGGAAGGGGTTTGTCTCGGTATTCGTTTGTTCTCTTCTCTAAGGGCGTTATCTGCTTATAACGAGTCACGAGTGACAAGTAGCGAGCGACCACACACATACACCTATATAAATATACACAAGCATACATATGCATATCTGTCCAAAACGAGTCTCAAGTAGCCGGTCGCGCAAATCCTTTCATCATGGGAAAGACCTCCCCAGAGAGCGGTCCCTTTGAAAGAAGGAAGAGGATCGTAAGTATTGAGACTAGACTGATTATTGGTCAACAAATTAGGGTTTTCCTTCCCAGGGTATACTGTCTCTGTGATGAGAAATCTGTTAGAGACCAGACTTATTTATGTACATAAGGATATGTGAACACATACATATTTTTTCAGGGGGTACTCTATTTTCTTGAGTATTTATCAAAGTTTACTTAGGTTTTTAGTCAACTCCATGCAGGATTATATTGACTATAATACAAAAGATTGTTTATAAGAGATGCTGACCATCAATTGTAATGGTGTGGTACATATTCATCTCTATTAAAATAGTCCTCTTCAAGGAAGCTACCAGATACATCTTGTGACTACCACTAGCGATTTTTGTTTATATTTATATATAATACAGAGCATTGAGAGGCGAATTTGGAGGTTGATTTGATATGTTATTGTTTTTACTTTTTATACACATTCATTTATGTTTTTTATTGATAAATATTTATAATACAAATAGGAACAATCGTCATATGTACAAGAAAATTATAGTGTTCTGGATGACTTTGATTTTCATGTTCATAGTGTTTCATAGATAAAAAATTCTAGTTGTTGAAATGTAGTACGAAATATGAAACAATTTCTTTTGATTTAAGTTACCTTAAAATTGTTCTATTTATTTCTAAGCTCTAGCAAGAATTTCCAATTAAAAATACATTTCTAAACGTGAAATTCTTCAATAGAAAAACGAATGAATTGAGATTTTCACGAGGAAGCTCGGAAAAACATAGCAATGTATACAATAATAATTAATATTCTGTGTAAAAAAATACGAAATGTATTTTTTGTTGAATATTTGTATATCCAATTTCAGGGTATCAATATAAAACTTCCATTTCGATTGTTTGTATGAACAGCGGCTGAATAAATATTGTGCTTAGTGTTTTCAGCGTTCTTGGCATATGAACCGCATATGCAAAATTATATTATTACACATATATATCTATTTATGTAAAAAAAAGTAAATACATTTCAGAGTTTGCTTTATAAAAAAAAACAGCATCGATATATAAAACAATATGGCGAAATTTTCAGCGGGCCTTGATAATATCGGAGGAAAATTTTTAAACAACAGAATCCGATCTATTTATATTCATCTAACATTACCTGTGGTGGCAGGATGTCCACAAGAACAATATGGCAAAATCGTAAAATAAAATCAGACACATAAAATAGCCGCAGTTCAATTCAGGCCGTAAGATTCAGTGGCGAATAAAAAAATCAAAGTTTGATCTGGCACGGACCTCAGGGCCAGATCCGCCAGAAAAACCGGATTTCCGTTGTCACGTAACTCTGACCGGAAAATCTGTACATTGTTTTCCTTTTTCCTGCTGAATTTTGTTTATTTTTTTTAGAAATGTCTCTGTGCAAAAATTATTCTATCGTTGTGCGATTTATTTATGTCGAGAGTTAATTCAGAATTTGTGTTTGACCGAAATTGTTAATGAGTCGTCGCCATTTTTTTAAAAGGATATAAAATATTCAAGACATAAGCTGGCTTGGATGTTATAGCTTATTTTTCTTTAAATGAAAATGCTTCCGCTTTTATATGAATTACTTAACAAAACGGAAATTGTCTAAGACTGCTTCATCAACAGTAGTAAATCTTAATAATAATAAAAACATTCTCTTTTTTAAAAAAAATAATATTTTAAGTAGCTTAATTATTGTTGAATAAATTATTACGTACGATGTAGCAAAAATCTGTAATAAATCGTTTTTTTTAATATATAAATATTTCAATGTTTGACTACCTTTGATCTATGCAGTGTATCGAGGATTCTCCAACTACCCGAATAAATAATATTAATATATTTGTTTTCATGTGTCAAATATTTAATATAAATAAAGATAAGTTTACCTGTGCCATGATTTTATTAAATATTTTTCTTAAACGAATTCTAAAGAAGCGTAGTTAGATTAGAAAAAGCTATCATATTTATTATAATATATTTTCAAGTTGCCTTTAAAAATATATATTTATGCAAAATACAATCTCTATGAAGAATTATTGACTCGTAGTGATTCCAAGATTCCTAAAAAAAATATTAAAACTAATTCATTCAGATGATTTACATTAATCGATGATCATTTAAAAAAAATAGATGAAGAATCGCCATCTGTCTTCTGGTTATATTGTAAGAATCCTCTTAAATTTACTATAAATTGATTAGACATTAATAAACGATGTAGAATCATTTTTATGTATTGACTACCCCTCAGTCTACAGTACATCAAAGATTCTCCAACTGTTCAATACAATTAATTTATTTTCATTGACATAATTTTTGTTTAATAGTAAAAATTAAAAAACAATATTTAGAGGCCATTGTCATAAGATGTCATCCCTCATATAGCGCTCAGATAGGGACCACGCTATAGAAGACTTGGCTTACAATGTTAGGTTTTTTAATTGTATTTAGTGAACTGAACGAAATCAATGCATAATTTATTTTTAGATTCACATGTTTTTAAATGACCTTGTTCTATTTTTAATTTGTTCACGTGCGCATGATATATTTTGTGACCTTGAAAATATAACGATTTGTAGAAAACTGCGTTCTAGAAGGGAGCACTATAGGAGGGACTGCCGTACACACCGCTCTATAGCAAGGAGCGCTATAAAAGATTTGATTTTATTATAGTTTATTAAAAAAAAATATATACAATAGTTCTTTAATATTAGAATGAGAGTTGTAGTTAAATTAAAAAATCTGCTATTATCATGTTCATTAAAAGGTTTAAAAAAATTTAGAATTTATTTCGTTTATTAAAATAATTGTGATGTTTATTAATTGCATGAAATTAATAATTTAATTAAAATATTCCTCTCTTGGTATATTAATAATTCTCGCATTTAATTTTATTTGTTATTTTTAGTTTATTTAAGAGAATGTATTCATTACAAGTGGGAATACCCTTAATGAAGAGGGAAGTAACTTTCTTCTCATTGGTCCGACTTTCAATGGAAAATACCTGAGGCGTTTTCCATTATTGCGGAGATAACAAAGAAAACTACTTTCAATGGAACAGATATATCTAGAAAAAATACAATTTATTTAAATTAAATGATGTCCTATTATTGAATTATAAATATATATAAAATATTTATATCAAAATAGCCGAGCCGTATCATGAACTATCCGTGTTCTAGGTCTAGTGTAGTGATCCCTTCGATTTCGTTAATACTATTTAAATATTTATCGGAATAAAATCAACAGTTGAGAATTGGGCCAAGCATTAAAATATCCCAAAGTATTTTTAACTAGAGATTTGTCTCTCCAGAAAGGGAAAGGTCTCTCAGCTAATCTCCCTAGGGAACTTCATTATCTGCAAATTGAACTTTGGCGAGAGAAATCTGGCATGTCTCTCCCCTTTGCATGTACTCGGGGACGAGTCCTAATTTGTACACGCTCGGAATATTTTATTACAAAGAGATTTTAATACAAAGCCGGCTGCGATATTACACGAAAATAAACTGCTGCAGTTCCGGTCGTCCATTAGCCAAAGTGGAAACACAGACAGTGTCGGGGGAGACGGGGGGAGAATTTTCTTAATGTCTTTGTACTGCATAAAATGATAATAATCATATTTGTTAAGTGGCGGTCCAGTTGTTAGACAAGATTCGATGTGCGATAATGTTTTTAATGCGAACATCAAGTGGAACCGCGAAAATGAAAAAGCTCTCGCACGCGTCAGACGCTTACAGACCAGACAGATTAATAATGAAAGGGTTATTTTAAAATTTAAAACGATCTATGTATAACTGTGATAGAAATAAGTTTCATAAATAAAATAAATTAATTTAATAAATCAGGAAAAATCGCTTTTCCTGATTTAAAAAAAATCGTCTTTGGATAAAATCTTATCTAATTATTGATGAACCATATATGAGTCCTATTTTCGTTAGAAATAGTTGATATTCTGCTAGTAACTAATTTAAATATTACGAAGACATAAAGTTAGACTTTAATTATTATACAATATCTAAATTAACATTTTTTCATTCTAATAAATAGAAGCGATAATTAAGTTATAATTTAATTAAAAGCGATATGTTTTCTAAAATCATTTTGACTGAAAACAAGTAGATAAATTTAATATTTAAGATTTACAGTGAATTTAATTTATATAGACTAATGGAAAAGTATGAGATTGTCGGAAGAACCTGATAGATGCACTGTTCCATTCTTACGATACTTATTTATTATAATAAATAGTTGTAGAAAAATATCTCTTAGTATGTTCTATATAGTCACGAAGCCTTAAGAAAAATCAAGTATATATTTGAGTTTACATTAGAGCCCAACTTCTAGGTTTATTGTGCGGGGCCATCTCGTGCTAGTCGTAGATTGTATTAACTTTCTTAGAAAAAATATATTACTTTTGGAACATTTGTTTATTATTCTATTAGTTAATTTATTATGAAGAGTAACTGGGTTTAACTTAATTGTTAATTGTCGTGGCCATTGGGAAGTCTAGACACGAATCTCTTTTTGAGAATATATAGTGCCGAAAGAACATTGCCATATCTAATAAAAAAATTATCTTAAAATAAAGTGAAATATCATTTATTTTAATAAGCATTCTAACAAATATAATAAAATCTCTGTTTAAAATATAATTATTTTTATAAAGAAATGTAATATATTTTTTTAATTTTTGTATATTTAAACGTGCTTTTAAAACATTTCAATTTTAAAACCGTCACAATTTTAAAACCGTTCAAAAATTAACTAACGTACATTTTAAAAAAATTGCAAAACTGGAATTTATATCAAATTAATTATATTTCTTATATAAATTATTAATCCACTCACTTTTATGTCTTCAGGACCTGACTAGGTGCATGATTACCCTCTTATGGAGGACCGTGGTCAGTATTTAGACAGTTTCGCATTCAACAAAATTTCGCGAAACGTCGTTTTTCACAAAAAAATATGATATCTTACAGCAGGAGTTACCAATTTTTTTGGAAACGGGTCGATTTGTTTTTTTAAAAACATATCAAATTATAAATATTTATATAGTAGGCTTGTGTGTGAAATTTCAAGCCCATTAGCCATTGGGTCAAAGGAATAGGGCAACATTTTTAGTTAATTAAATTTAAATTAATTAATAATTGTTATTTATTTGGTTTAACAACTTTTATAAAAAAAAAAATTAAATTATGACAACCGCACAGTACAAGGGGGGTTATGTGTATTGCGCTAACCAATAGCTTGAAGAAGTGCTTTGCCATAAATCGATCTTCTTTTCGAAGGGTTATATACCCCCAGGCAACCCCGTTCATGCGCGCTGGGTATAAACTTGGTAGAATCCAACTCCTCATGTAGAGATACTCAAGAAATTTCTTCTGCATCTTCTCTAATCTGAGGGAATTCGAGGCGTCATAAGGCCCATATAATGAACAACCTGATTCGAGCAAGCTCAGAGCCACGCATCGTATAGCACTCGTATGACTAAGGTGCTACGTATGTAGTGAGAATTTCTCAAGACGAAGCCCAACATTCTTGACGATCTCATACACACGTCCGATACATGTAAACTAAATTTTAACTTAGAATCAAACAAAATACCCAGATCTTTAACAGACGATTGCTTAGAGAGAGTTACGCTCCCAAGACTGTAATTAAATATGATGGGCTCTTTGATCTAGAAAATGTCATTGTTTGACACTTTCCATCAATTTCTAATGGAAGACGATTTAGTATTGACTTCAACCGTAAAGAATCAATGTCCAGCTGCAACGAAAGGGCATCTTCCACTGAAGTAATAGATCGAAATATTTTTAAGTCGTCTGCGAAAAAAGTGAGAATTTTACATTGAAGGACCCCATAAATATCATTTATAAATAAAATAAATAATAAAGGTCCTAAATTTGATCCCTGCGGAATACCGGAAGGTGTATTGTATGTATACGACGTTTGGGAGTCGTATTTCACATATTGTTTCCTCTCTGAAAGGTAACTCGAGAAGAAGCGTACGAGATTATCCGATAACCCGAAACTGTCTAGTTTCAGAATGAGTCTGGCATGATCGACTTTATCAAACGCTTTTTCAAAGTCGTTGTAGATAACGTCGACTTGAACCCCCTTGTCCAATGACTTAGACACAAAGTTTGAAAAACCAAGAAGGCCCGTGACTGTTGAGCGTCCAGGCCGAAATCCATAGCGTTTCATCGATAATTCTACTTTCAATATGGTTAAATATGTATTTATATGCAGAATCATCTCGAACAACTTGGCAGGTCCGGATAGAACAGCCACTGGTCTGTAATTGCTAATATTCGATTTATCTCCTTTTTAAATATGGGAGTAACTTTCGAAAGTTTCCACAAGTCTGAAATTGGGACGATTTTAGCGATAGGTTAAAAATATGACGAAGAGGCTCTGTTAGTTCATTCCTATTACGCTTTTTAGAACGAAAGAAGGTATACGATCGGGTCCAGCTGATCGTTTCGAAATTAATTTTCCAAAAGCAAACGTCATTTGAGCTTTGTCTACGGTGTCGATGATTAGCTGTGGTGCATTCGAATAGTAGGATGATAAACTAATATCGCGATCAGTATGAGTCCCGGGGTTGTCGAATACTGACTGGAAGTAGTTAGCAAAGGAATTGACAATTTGTTTGAGTTATGTAAAGTAACACCATCAACAATTATGTGCTTTGATACGGAAAGGTGTCGCTCGCTTTGCCTTAATGTAATTCCAAAAAAATTTTGGAGATTCCATCAGACGCTAACAACACGTAGTCGCGATGGTCCCGGTGAACCGTCGCCTTGTACTCTCTCCATTCCACTCTGTGGATGGAGTGCTTCCTTGCTACTAGGGTAATTGCCTCCTTAGAGAACCATTTGGGAAAAAACTTTTTACGGTTAAAGTCGCGTTTAAGCGGGAGACACGAATCAAACACTCTATAAACAATGTCATAGAACGCCTGAGTTGCGAGGTTCACATCGTTGCACTCAAACACTCCCTGCCAGTCAGTGCTTTGTAAAGAATTAGTGACTAAATTTAATTTATCATTAGGAAAACACCAAGATCTGACATCATTCATTGATTCACTATCATTATTATTTTCTTACATTTCCTTTTCCATGATGCTATATATAATATTTTCAGATACCATTATATCGAGCGTAGGATGATAATTATCTTCGGTACCAAGACATTGTCAGATCTTTTTACACCACAATTAAGATTGGAAAAAACTAGATCTAAACATTTATTACTTGAATTAAGTATATTATTATATTGTACTAAATTAAATAATGAACATAATATGCTTATTGCATCATTAGTGGTGTTATTGCCTGATGTAACGTTAAAGTCACCGCATATTAAAATTTTTTTTTTGTGACAGGTTAACATTTTTGATGACATTGTCACAAAAAATGTTTAAGTTACCCGTTATATAAATTATTAATCCACATTCTTTCATGTCTGAAGGATCTGACCAGGTGCATGATTACCCTCTTATGGAGGACCATGGTCAGTATTTAGACAGTTTCGCATTCAACAAAATTTCGCAAAACGAAAATCGACCTGTTTCCAAAAAAATTTTACCAATTTTTTTGGAAACGGGTCGATTTGTTTTTTTAAAATCATATCGAATTATAAATATTTATATAGTAGGCTTGTGTGTGAGATTTCAAGCCCATTAGCCATTGGGTCAAAGGAATAGGGCAACATTTTTAATTAATTAAAATTAAATTAATTAATAATTGATATTTATTTGGTTTAACAACTTTTATTAAAAAAAAAATTAAATTATAGAAAAATGATAGTAAGTAATAAATTAGGATAGTATAATTTATTACGTAGACAGAATAAACGTTCAATAACAAAAATCCCGAATAAATCTTAACAATTTTCTTTTCCAAAACCCAATAAAAATCTTAACTTAAAAAATAAAATTAAAAACATGTCAGTATTGTGAAAAAACGAAGCAAAATCATTTGAGATAATATTCAATAATCATCTCACTAGGATAAATCACAAAAAAGTAGAACCTCTTGAATAAGTAGAAAAATTAAATTGTCACTTAAAAATAAAAAGCCCAATTTAACTTTATTTTTTCCCTATACGACTTTCCGTATGACATATGTAAAGATCTTAAAACCCTACTTCTATATAATTTAAATAAAACTCTTGCCATAACATTTTTAATTCGCTTTCAATATTTTAAACTTACAAAGATACTATCCTCGACTTTCAAAATTCATTCTCAGTCAATTATAATAATTACCAATTAACATCTTTCGACTGCATTTTCATCCTCTTGATTTCTCCATTTTCTTTATTTTGATATCCACATGAATAATTAAAACATGAAATCCTAATAAATCTTCAATAAAAAGGAGAAGCCTAACCTCACACTCTCAGATACACGGATCAAGTAAATCGTACCTTTTCCTAAATCCATAAAAATATGTAAAAATAAACAATAACAGTAAAATATAACATCTGATGTGATCTTCAATGAAAAGAGGAATAGCCTTTTATATATTTTCCATGTGAAATAAAATAGCATTATTGGCACATATTTAACTTGTAAATTACATAGACATTCACATTTCGTGCACGTTATTCAACTGTGAAAATTAAGCTTTTACATCCGACGGAGAGCTTTGCCTACAGTTTTCCCTAAATTAAGTTAGCTCGCGGTGCACTGGGTGTGGTTTTGTTTTGCGAAAATGCTAAACATAAAAATTGCATTTACATATGTTCCCATTTGCATAAATTTCTATCTCATAAGTAAAAAATATCAGTTGATATTTTTGATTCCAGTATTAAAATTGTGTAATTATTAAAAATATTTATGTATTAAAATATGATAAACGTTGTGTTTATAATAATTATAAATTATTTGCAAAGTCAGATGCCAATTAGTGGACAATTTTGTGTTTATAAAAGAAAAGTTTTTATTTTCAAAGATTAGAGTTGTACCGACGACCCTCTCATTGTTCGAATGTTTACTGCTGAAACCTTATTAAAAACACCAAAAAGTTTTATATTGAATTCAAACTTTTATATTTGGGACGCAGAACGACCTCTAACAATCGTTTTGAAAAACATTTATGTATTAAAAATAAGCAACGTGATTAATCATCGAATCCGAACTATAAGTTTCTATGAATAATGCCTCATATGTAATTAAACTCAAATCCCGCTCAAAATTAACTTATCAAAATCATGTAAAATTCATGTTAAACTGAGTGTCATAATTATTTGGAGTGCTCTGCAGGTGCCATACGCACTTCAATTATGTTAAAAATAAATTATGACGAGTGGTGTCACGGATTAATGAAGATGGATTAGTATCCACGAAGTTCTACTCGGGCACAGTAGTAGGACAGGAGTTAATTTACCAGTTGCAAATTGTTGTAAGTGGAATGGAGATGGCAATATGGAGGGGAGGAGGCAGGACCGGAGCGAGGGTGTATTAAAATTTCGGAGCTTATTTATCTTTGAACTTTGCCCCGGGGCCCCTCCCCCTCGGTACACCTGGGTGAACAGCGTCGGGCCAAAGCAAGTATTTACTTTCGAATCACCCTATATAATAACGAGTGTTTATTTAACGTTAACTCAATATCCTGCATACGTGTGCTTGTATATATTTTTTCTAAAAATTAAATCAAAACAATATTTTTTGAAATTGGATAAATTTATTTAAACATATCCATGGCTGGAGAGGGTATGGGGGATAGGGTGAGGTGAAACGTGATGTTCACGTTTTTAATTGGGATACTTTCACAGACTGCCGTTGAATCAATACGACGTCGTTAATTTTATTTAATGTTTTTTTTATACTACTTACATTTTTAGAGAAAAATATATTAAGTAGTCTCTTTAACGAAGGTCTCAAAAGTAAAGAAAAATATAACAAACAACGCTAGAACAATCAGATCTTCATACAATTACTAATTAATCAATGATAGTATTTGAGTATTTCTGATTGGTTTAACGAAAAATAGGTAAGGAATATTTATTAAACTGTTAAAAATGATATTTTATTAGTATTATTGAAGCCCAACACCATTAATTGGCAAAGATCTCCCTAGAAAATAATTTATTCTAATAGTACATATAAATAAATCAAAATATTAGGTAAGCCGAAAAGTAATAACTTTTTTTTAACCTAGCTGTGCTGAAGTTTTTGATTTTTCTTGAACAACTTTCCCAATATAAATCCTACACGTCACAAACTTTTTGTATTTGCCTAAAAATGTCTAAAGAATAAATATCATAAATAATCATCGCCCTTTACTGTCTGCAATTGCAAAAAAAAAAAAAAATCACTAATATTCGTTTTTGTTGCTACGGGCGCAATGTTTTTCTCACTCGCATCCGGTACGATGGGCCGAGTGCAAGTTAAACGTGCGATTGATATGTACGACAAGAGCTTAATTTGTGGCGGGACATCAATTAGAGTATTGTCATCTACGCGTCATATTGATTAGTTAAAAAATCCAAAATATTGGCTAAATTATGAAGCATATCATGAATAACTATGTTTTTCTTAAATAATAACACATAGAATGATAAATAATTCATCAATATCTTGACTAGAAATGCTTATGATTTCTGAGCGATCATCCTGGAAGGACGTGGTTGTTTTCACTAGATATTACGTCTTTAAAAGGTCATCTGAAGGTGACAATATCAAGTAAATAAAGTGGATACTGTAGGACTTGAATATTTTAACTAGGGAATTGCTTAATTATTTATTTTTTGTTGTAGTATTTAATTATAAATGTCCAAAAATTAAGAAGCTACTGACATTCTTTTAATATGTATTTAGTCAGGGGCATACGGTGGTGTTCATGTTGGGTGTGCTGAATGTGGAGAGAAAAATTATAAAAAAAATACAGATTTTTTTATAAATTTTATTTTGAATTCTACATTAATTATATTCTTCGTTTTTGAGATTAGAGTTTAGAGTATTAGAGTTTAGAGTTTTAGTATTAGAGCTTAGAGTATTTTTTTTATTTTACGAAAAATATAATAATTGTATAAATAATAATAAAATTCATTAAAAAAAAACTGTATCTTTTTCCACATTCAGCACACTCAACATCAACACCACCGTACGCCACTGAGTATGAAGTTATAAAATCAGTTTATTTCTAAATGATAAAATATGACTAAAAATTAAAAATGGATTCTATAAACACTTCAAGATGGAAAAACAACGACTTTTCCAAAAATATGCCACTCTCTTTACTTTAAAATTCTAATTGACGCTAAAAAGATTTTATTATGATTTTTTCAATGGTTAAAAAGCTGAGGCAATTACGGAATTCACTGGGACAAAGATTTAAATGCTAGCGTTTTCTTTTTTTTTTTTATATATTTGTGTGATATTAAAATCAGGCTAAAGCCCAATTTTTAATGGATTTTATTTAGAAAGTAAGTTAATGCGTCTATTTTGTTGTTTAGTTGAAGAAGAATTTTAAACTTTTAATATTAAGAATATAGAGATCCAGGTGAAAATCGACACTGAAAATAACAGAATCTTATGGTAAAAAAATCTTCAAGTACCTACCAAATCCTTTAGCTTTAAAAATCTTTAATTTTGCGGAGACTTGGTGAATGGCTGAGAAAAGCATAAAAACCTTTTGGACCATCGAAATACAAACATTTGATGACATGCTTTGATATTTATTTATCATATAAAACCATATTAAATTATCATACGAAAGCTGTATTGTTTATAATTAGGAAGATATACAGATGCCAAAAAAACGTTGACTTTAAGAAAATAGTTTATGAAAAATCTTGCAATATGAAAATGCAAGATAAAATATATAACGAAGTCTTTGTATATAGAGTTCTTCATATTAAACAAAAAATATGTAGATATATTAAATTATATCTAAAATAAGATTAATATTTCTTGGAAGACTTATCTCTGAAGTTAAATAATAATATAATATTGAAAATGTAATGATTATTCTGTAGCCTGAGCTTAATATTTCTAGGAAAATTGTGGAAACCGTTGTATAAATAAATATGAAGATCCTCTCAAAGAATTCAGTAATTTTGTTTAAAATAAATAGATATTTATTATATAGTTATTGAATAGAATCAGATGAAAAAAGATTTTAATTATGAAAATTTATTATTTTAACTTACTTCATATATTACGTTAACATCGATTACATAGTTTTAAATTTTAGAGTGCTTAAAGTACTGCGGAAATTGAGTTGCATAACCTCCAGATAAAGTTATTGTCACTAGGGATGGATGGCAATATATAAGTTTCAAACTCTAGATGTGAAAATAAAAAATAAAATGTTATATAATATATGTTTCTTATATTATTATATTAAATATTTAGGACTGTAAATTAGCACTATCAATGCTAGTAACTTATAAAATCAGCTCAGCAACAACTGGAATAAATATAATTATCTCACTATTGTATAGCAGCGTCGTGATTCGCCGTCTGTGGTTTAATTAAGCCGCGTGTATCGCGAAAACGAAAATTATAATTTTACGTTAGCTACCAACCGCAGTACAATACCACAACATAATTTTACGGTTCTGGTCGAGTACGTTGTACCCGTTGAATTTTACGACACTATTCCCTAAAATAGTTTTTAGGGTGAGCTGGAATCGAGTTTAAAATTAAACTTACTTTGAATATGCGTTTTATATTTAAATCGCTTTAATAAAAAATAATTAGAGATGACAAAAATATTTGTTTTAGAATAAACCGAAAAAAATACCCATTCGATAATCTAAAATAGTCATAATCTGATAATCCACTTAATTTTTATTATTATATGATAGTTCATAGAGGATTTAAAATTAATTTTATTAGAATTAACCCATGCGATTTAAATGTAATTGTACTCTGAATCAAAATTTAATGTTTAAACGAGGATTAGATTTGACTAGGAATTATTATTAAATTAAGATAGGTGTATCCCTCTTTTTATACGGTACTTTTTTACATACAGACATAATTTTTAATTACGTGTTTTATATCTTGAATAATATTTGTAGCCTTATTATGTCGAAAGAAGTAAAAAGAAAAGTTATTTCTTTAGCATCCAAAATATTTTTTTTGGATCGTTTACAAAATGGAGAAAGAGTAATAGATGTTGCTAGATTATAAAGCATGAATGAAGCTACAATAAGAACCATTAGAAAAAATGAAAACTCAATTAGAAAGAGTGCAGCAGGTGGTACTACGAGTACGAGCCCAACTTCATATATCAGAAATATTGCAATGGAAAACATGGAGAAGGCTTTTATGATTTGGATAGAGGACCAAATACAAAAATGGATGCCAATTGATACCAACGCTATTACAAATGAAAAGAGAAGTTACCATCCTGTGAAAAGAAGCATACATTCACAGCAAGTCATGGTTGGTTTGAAAGATTCAAATCAAGACACTCTCTACATAGTTTAAAATTAAAATGTGAACTGGCATCTGGCGATGTAGATGCAGCGCAAGAATATCCAACAAAATTTGCTGAAATTGTTGCCATCAATTAATATACTCCTGATCAGGTTTTCAATGCTGATGAGTCAGGGTTTTTTTGATAAAAAATGCCAGAGAGGACCTATGTGTCTGAGGTTCATAAATCAGCTAGCGATCACAAAGCGTCAAAAGATCGCATAACAGTTCTTTTCTGTAGCAATGCTTCAGGAGATCACCTTATGAAACCATTAGTTATTAACAAATCAAAAATGGCTAGCGTATTTAAAGGAATCAACCATCTTCCTGTTTATTGGAGGGCCAATTAGAAAGCGTGGGTTACTGCCGCAATGTTTAATGAATGGTTTTATGAATGTTTTATCCCAGATGCCAAAAAATATTTAAATGAAAAGGGACTGCCTTTCAAAGTTCTTTTATTAATTGACAATGCACCGGGTCATCCACAAGATCTACAGCATGAGAATGTCCAAGTTATATTTTTTACCAAAGAATACGACTTTATTATAACAGCCATTAGATCAGGGAATTATTTCGACTTTTAAGTCTCTTTACATAAAACAAGCCTTCACCCACATTTTAGAACAAATGGAAAATAACGAATATTTAATAGTCATTAATGCTTGGAAAAAGTTTAACAATTCTAGTCTATTCTAGCATATTGTTTTATCATATATTTAATTAATAAAAGAATAATTTTGTTTTATTTATGTAGTTTAAGAAACAACCAAATTAAGCGATTTTTATGTACTTTTCGATTCACACGGTTGTACATTAAAAAAATACAATTTCGATTTATATGTTTTTCTCAGGAATCTATTTACCGTGTAAATCGAGGGATAGGTGTGCTTAAGTAATAATGATTATTCTAATTTAAATTATGTCGATAAAAATATTCTAAAATAGTTTTTATTAATATAAATATTACAAGCCATTGGAATAGCTTTTAATTATTAAAATGACATCAAAGCTATATAGAAATGATTAATTTATTTAGCCATTGTTATGATGGTTTGAATAATAATCTTGTATACAATTGTTTAGATATATTGTGTTTTTAGTATAAAATTGTCCATCTCTTTACAAAAGCATCAGAATAAATTACCATGAGATTTAATAGGGTCACTTCCACCCCATAAACGACTGGATAGCCGTTGAATTGCATTTCCATTGCAGATATCTCATGAATATTTATGAGTATCCTTTCTTCAACAATTATTATAATTTTCTTTTATAACATAATAAAATAATAATAGTATATTTTATACATACTATATTTATCTAAGAAGATCCATATGGTCTAAAAAAAAATGAAAGATATTTATTTATCAAACCATCAATATTGTTTTGTCATATTCAAGAGATGCCAATTTCTGAAATGAAAACTACATTTTTTCCTGAAATAGATATCGGAAAGCTGCAAGACATTTAAGAAATAGTAGCAACTAATAATAGTTATGATATTTAATGGTATCTTATAAAATATTAATAGATTTTATTAGAAAATATAATAATATATAAATTTTGTGATATTACAACTTATTTTGAAAAAAATACTCAATTTTTTATTTTTGATGCCTGGCATTAAACGTAAAACGACGGCTCGAATACAACCGCGTCCAGCGAAGGGGGTATCTCAGATACCCCAGTTATTTTAAGTCAAGATATTGATTTCAGTATTTTTTTTTAAATGAATAATTCTAAGAAAAAAATAGTTATTCTTGACATGCTTCATAATTTGAAGTGATTCGAGAAAAAAATAATAATTGTTGTAATACTAGCCTTGAATTTCATGGAATAATCTATGAATAGTTATTTCCATATTTAGATTAATTAAGAAAAAGAAAAACGAGTAATATCACAAAGTTCTACCATATTCTTCATATTTGTAAACCAACTCAATAAGATATGTTCATGTTTAATTTAAATATTAATTAACTTAAAATTGGCATGCTTTTTTCGAAAATGGAATGAATTAAATCTGGTAACATACCAGATTTTTTCTATCTTTTTATAAAAAAGTATGAATTTTTTTTAATAAAAATAGTTAAAGGCAAAATTTCTCTTCTTCTCCATGTTATCTTTGAAAATATAAAATAAGGTGTATGTGAAGGTTGAAGCATTATAAATATAATGTTTTTTGGCCCAAAATTCTATCCAAATTTTCCACAATATATAATTTGCTGAGCAAGGCACATGTGAAGCCTTTTCGATATTCAACAATAAAGTAAGCATCCAATATGACTATCAATATCAAGATACAATTCTCCATACTCTGTAACGTCGAAGAGATGAATACCAAGTGAGTCCGAAGCTTTTTGAAATCCTAATTTTTTTTATTATTAATTGTTAGAATATTTTATTAATATTAATCGAAATAAAAGTGATGGATACATAGCTCTTTTGTAATAAAAACATATTAAAATATGAAAAAACAGTATTGATTACTGGCACCTATCCGATTACTAACTTAGCTCAGTCGTGGTTAACTTATGTTATAACCATGAGACCTACAAGCCATAACACTAGTTATTAAATGTGAAAATGAAGATTGGATATCTTAATGATGTACTGTTAAGTGCTTTAATTTGTATGGATAGCTTTTCTTATTATTGTTGCAAGTTTTTTGGTTCTTCAGATATGTAAAGAGACTCTGAAAATATAGACTGAAAATGTAATCAAACTAGAGACGTAGTTTAACCCTTTGAATTCCAATGATTTTTTCAAAAGCTTACCAGCAACTCCAAGCTATTTTCAGCGAATTTGCTAAAAATTATATTTATGGTAAAATCATTGGAAAAAAGTTAAAATAAATTAATATAAAATGGTTTTAACTGTTAAGTGCACTTTAATATGCATTTATTTAACAGACTAATTTTTGAAATTTATTAGTGTGTGATATTTCTTGAAACAATCGCCAGGGCGAAGGCCTGGTTTTCTATGACACGTTTCGCAGAAGAAGGTAGTTTCTCGTCTACCTCCATCATTTTTCGATTTAAACATACCATACAGTCCTTATGTTTCTTGGGATTACTGTAAATTAAATGTCCAGTTCCATCTAAACGTTGTTCTGTATCAGTTGTTGATGATTTCCCCGGTTTCGATTCTGATACACGAAAATTTCCGACCAATTGCATCAACAAAGTTTGACCAAATTTTTTGTACTTCATAGGCTTAAGTAATATTTTTCTTTAGCAATTCTTTGGCCAACGTTGCATTCGTATAAAATCTATCTCTATAAATATGATACCCCTTGAAATCAGGAATATGCTGTTGCAAGTGTTGAATAAATGTAATACAATTCTACTGGTAAACGTCAAGTCAGGTCTTACCAGTCCCTGAGTCCTATAGCTTTCAAAATATGGGACAAATGTTGAGATGTAGTTTGTACGAGATCAGACAAAACATATATTCTAAAGCCCCACTTCGGCTGAGAATCCCTTGGCACGTCTTTTGTTATAAATATGCGTTTCAACATAAGATGAAACAAGTATTTCTCCGCAATTGTCACAAAAAACATCAAATCGTCTCTTAATTATTTTAAAAACAACTCAAGTAAAAAATGTCGAGGTGACCTTGACATAGGAGTTGCCGGTAAAAAACCCATGTCGAGACCACCTCGACATAGAAGTTCAAAGGGTTAATTTAGCACTCATCATGGTTATGCTTTTCAGACATGATCGATCGATGATAAAGAGGAAGATGTACATTTATTCTAATTAAAATGAATATTTTATACTATTTTTCTATAATAATTAGTGATAATAATATCGGACGGCTTACAATATGACAACCTATATTAGCGGGAAACGTCCTTGTAAATTATACATCGTCATCCGATATTATTGTGGCTTTGAACCCGCCTGAGCTAGATTACTTTCGGGATAATCCGGAATTTCGCATAAAAAAACTTTTTGGAAATTTCATTAAATTGCCAATTCATTGTCGACATTTACAGAGCGTATCCGTCAAAATTATTTCGGTAATCTGGTGTTTATCAATGGGGATGGCGAGGGGGCGGCATTGTCCTCTGCCAAAGGGGCGCAGGTGCCCTGGGCGATACGGAATAAAAATAATTTGCGCTATTAGCGCATTGCAAATGGCCATTGCTAATTTATAGCGGTTGATTTTTTCCGAAAATGTATCATATTAAATGTTTTTTATTAATATTTTGCGCATTTTTACCCCAGTAAATATTAATAGTTAAATTCGTATATACGTACATTTTTTTTATTAAAATTAAGCGTCGACATTTTTAATATAAGACTTCAATGCGCCATGAATGACGCTAATAACGTCGCCGAGTGCTAAAAATTACATTTTTTCTTCATTGTGAAAAATATTTACATGCTTATTATGAGAAATACGGCATATTACATTGAAAATTTAAATAAAAAATGTGTATCGCATACCTGTTCATGATTCTTGAACATACGATGAATAAATATTTTTTTTGTATTGCAGATTCTTCACCATTAATCTTATTGAAATGTGTTGAGCAATGTATAAGACCGTTGATTACAGAACCTGAAATAAAAAATAAATTATTTATTTATTTCTTAATTTGTTATATGTAATCATTACATCTACAATAATATTTTTTTTAATCTTTCATATAATCCCAAATATAATATATAGCTGAGCTATATTTTTTTACTGTATCTAACAAACCATCAGATTTATTCAGCTTATACATAATGTAAGGACATGACGATTTAAAGGCTTTTTACAAACTTCTGAAGTTGTAATAAATATATCTTCATTAACCTTCGTCAAAAAATCTTCAAACGTATTTTTAATGTTCTTAAAAAGTTAAGATAAACCCCAATTGATTTAATGGTTGAATTATCTAAGCTAAAAATACAATATTAACATTGAAATGTTATATATTATGTGGATGGCCAGGTGCCTTAATTAAAAGCAAAAGTTATCCGATCCTTCTTATTAGCCCTTCAATGTAAAGGACTATAGTGCATGTTTATACACTTCAATGATCTTGACTAGAGAATTCGGTTGATAAGCGACAGTTTCATAATTAAATCACCGGATGTATTACTGCATAATAATATTGCCAAGCTATTAGCAGTTTTTTTCAGATTCGGATAAATATGCACTGCTAGACATTTTCTTTCAGTATGATCCAGTTTTATTGGTATTATATATTTTGTCAAGTATATATAAATTTTCTTAAATTATACACTTTTTTGTAAAAAAAATATTATTCTGAAATCAACAAAAGCAAGTTCTTCCTTAATATTGAGATTATAAATATATTGTCTTTTTTAAACCAATCTAACTATCCTTTCTTTGCATAAAAATACAGATTTCCTATTGATGTACGTAGGGTTCACTTCTTGAGATGAATATATATTTTTAAACCTTTTAAAGTTATTGTATTATTTTAGTATCGATAGGAGTTTTTTGTGATATTCAGATAATCAAAAATTTTCCATAGATTCAATTAGGGCTGTGGAGTCAGAGTCGGAGTCGGAGTCGGAGTCGGAGACAGAGTCGGAGTCAGAGTAGGATTTCAGTTGTTGGTAAATGTCAGAAACGGAGTCGAAGTCGGAGTTGTGCTTTTTTTTAACGACTCCACAGCCCTGATTTATAAAGTTTGATCTTGTTTTATGCTTATGCCTATAACACGAAAAATTTGGCTATATGCAAAGGTAGGAAACATTAGAATCGAAGTCGGAGTCGAAGTCGTGTTTTTTTAACGACTTCGCAGCCCGGGATTTTATTATTTGGTCTGTTTAAAAAACTATTCTTCTTTGGGTTTTTATGTAATATTTTAAACTAACGTTATTAAACGTTAACGAATTACAATATTATTTTACACACGAATTAACACTTTTTTTAAACCTAAATATTTATATTTGGTATTAATAAATTAAATTATTATTATAAAATAAACTAAAGGGAGATCTAAAATGATGTCCAATATGTTTATAGTAATATATGAATATATTTTTTATATAATATTACCAGAGAAAATACTAAAGTATACCGTTAATTCGGTTTTAAAAAACATTACATATTTATTCAATTAAACATACAATAACTGTCTTATATAGAAGCAAACTATATTTATTTATAATCTAATGATATCGCATTTTTTAGATAAATTTATTTACATAATAATCATTTCACGTGGTCTTATATTATAAGATATCTGAATTTGTTTCTAGGTATAATATATGTTTTTTTTATGTTATGACTGATTTTTACCTTTTTTTGGATAGGATTTCAATTGATTATTCCTTAAATAGCTATTTACCATAGATGTGACTGTTGATCTCACAAAAAAAAATTAGGCCGGTTTTCCAGCCATTAAGCCACGTATAAAGATAAAAAAAACCATACGATTAATTACCGGCGTCGAGCACACAGCACAATATTTGCAATTCGCACGTTTACACGGATTTGACACACGAAATCGCAACTGAATAAAGGTGCTGATACACGCAACACAACACGCCGCTGATACACGCAACCCTTCGTCGGAATTGTTTTTGTTAATTATTCCATTAATCATTTTCTCGCAAACGGCAGTGATGCATCATTCCAGTGTCAAAGTATTCACTGCCAGGTGATAAACGACTCTTCTAATGGACCGAGTGAACAATGCGCTGACGAGGGCATCTATCTGATATTATTTTATCGTTTTTTAAAAATCTTTTCATAGAAAATGTGCAAAATGAATGATACACTTTTAATTGAATAGCGACGGCGATGTCTGTCATTGCACATTAAGCCTAAAATGATTACCATGTTTTGTTAAAACTATTCCTTTTAATTATTTCAACCTATAAAACGGCTTATTTCATGTTTTTTTTCATTTTTCTTTGTCGTGTAGTTTTACTCTGAAGCACTCGTATCTGTATGGTGTCGAGTTGGAGTACTCTTTTGATGAGGAATGCCCTCGTATCCGATGCAGTATGTCAAGATTTTTTTTGTTCTCTAGTGTCTCTTCAAGTGCAGAGTATTGATTTCACATATGAAATGTATATCTATGTCAAAAGTTGGAGTTTTAAAATTATAAATCTGATAAATGCATACGTGAGCACAGTTACCAGAATGCACTTCTGTATGCAGCGACATGTGTGCATAAATTTTTCAAAGAACGTGTCTAGTCACCCGTTAACTTTGTCGAGACAGGCTTGACGTTAAATCCGAGCTTTATGTTTTATTTTATTTTTATTTTTTGGCGAGCTTCATCCATTTTCAGTAGCAAAACGTTATACAAATTTTAAAAATATATATGGAATTTTAGATTACCGCAAAACTTTATCATTAAGTTAGAAATTATAATATTCAAGTGAAAATCTATTTATAATATATACATGTTTATCGAATTCACAGGGAAGCTGGGAAATATCGTCGATGACATTAAATTGTGTGAGTTTGAACAATGATTTTTGTATAAATCTTATTACTTCAGATAATATTTTTTTAGTTCACACGCATAACAAAACTTAAGATAAAAAATGTAATTCGATATATTTTCAAAATATTCTTTTGCGAAATAATTAATTTCTTAAAGTTCAAATTAAATTTCATATAAAAATAAGTTGACTTGGATATTTTTGTTTCTTCTACACCTAATATATAATTTATTTAGAGGGTGTTACGCTTAGCATGGCCAATACTGTCATCATAGTCATCCTGAATGTGCATAATACAGAACATACCGATTCTGGATCCCAAGTTCTTGATTTTTCTCTTATAACTATTTTAATATAAATCCTCCATGTAACATTTTTTTTGTATTTGTCTAAAAAACGTCTAAAGAATACATATTATAAATATTCATTGTTCTTTATTGTCTGCAATTGTGGAAAAAAATAATAAAACTAACAATATTCGATGTTGGCACGGCGCCATGTTTTTCTCGTTCGCATCCAGTACGATGTGCTGAGTGCGAGTGAGACGTACGATTGACATGTGCGGCGAGAGCTTAGTGCGCGTGTTATTATTTAAAAAAAAACATAAATAATTATTTCTATTCTTAGAATAGTCTATCTTAAAATAAAATATTCAGATATTGTTGAAGAATTCATAAATATCTGGACTAGATATGCTTGGGGTCTCTGAGAGACCCCGTTTGGATTACGCGGTTATTTTGGAGGCACCGGGAAGGTAAACACGAAACGTGTCATCATAAAAACATACAACATATGTATTTTAATATTTATAATATAGAAAGAAAAATACTAACTCTATTATGTCGTTGTATTTCTTATTATTAGAAAACCTGTTATATATTTCTGTGTATTTATTTTACAGGTTGTTTATACATTTCTTAGTATCCTGCCTATAAATCTGCAGGTCTTGTTGAAATTTTAAAGCTTGTTATAGGTTTGGATCATTAGTGAGAAAATGTTGTTCCTTATTATTAGCAATTTGCAAGCCTTCAAGAATTAAATCAACTGTTAATTGATAAAGTTTTTTCATTGTCTATTGTCACATAACATTTTCCTTTTATGCCAAAGAATAATGTCACATAACAACTCGCGAAATTTAATTAGCATATATAAATATCTTTTGAAACCTTCGTAAATCGATCAGGATCAGGGTTTAGCTTCTTGGGGCAAACTTAGTCATTCCGGATCATATTTAAATAATCATCCATCTTCATAGATTTAAAATGCATTGATTATTTATTTAATTACTCTTCTTTTGAAAAAAAAACTTTTATTCCATCAACAAACCTTTATGTTCGATCAATACGTCGTTGCTTATTTTGGCCGAATGGTTATTAAACTCAACAGATTTCAATATAGTTCTTTAGTAAATTCGACAATATATTTACCATCGTATTTTTTTTCATTTTGTCTAATACTATCCTCAATCAGCTTTATAAAGGTTTTACTCTTTTTTACAATTTTTCGTTCCGCCTTTCAACAGCTCTACCTGTTTGGCTGAATGTTTCTAGTTGATAATACTTTTTAAATATGTATATTACACCATTAAAATTTTGAGCCTATATTTAGAAATCTTAAAACCTGGCAAAGATGTTCTGGTTGATACATTTAAGACCGATCTGGATTTTTTTCCAATATAAACCAGTTTCATCGTAATTGAAAATTTCGATCAATTTTTATTTTAATATAATCTAATATTTTTTTTGCACCTGCAAATCTACGTTATATTTTACTATTATGTTTTAACCTTGATGAGTGCAAATGATCGTTAAAAATTGCGCAGATAATAAGTACAATACATAAAAAATTATGGTGTATAGCTAATTATCAATACCTCTTTAGTGTATATTTTATTATTTATACAATATAGTAGAGAAAAGCGCGATGGGAAAAATCGTGTCGGAAAAGCGGCACAATCAAAATTAGAGTGATCAGAGTATTTTTTTTAATATTATGTATTATATATTTAATGGATAGTTCATTAAAAACAATAGAATATAAGCTTAATGTATTCAATTTAATATAAATAGTAAATAACGACTGTTGATATCACCCGAGACTATAAAATATGATAACATTTGATATCAAAATATACTAGATTGGAGTAAAACAAGTAAAAATTTATCTTTCGAAGTAGATTTTTTAATTGTTTTAAAATTAGATCGTATTTTTTTGTTCTAAATCGGTTTTCCACTATTAAAAAATTTAAAAGGTACAAGATAATTCAACATTTCAAATTCTCATTTTTCACAACACAATATTTTTTAAAATTTAATAAATTCCCAGAGCGGTAATTTCATAATTAATGACTAGTATATGCTATTATACAACAAAAATTATGACAAGGGTTTACAAAATTTTAGCAATTAAGCATTTAAAGGCAACACATACATTATTTTAATTTAATTTATATATTTTTTAACCGATTCTTCCGTTACGTATCACTTTACGTGATTTTCATAAATTCGCGGAATATTCATACCATATTTCGTATATGAATATTTAACTAAAACATTAAGCTATACGCATGCAAATATTACAGCTGGAACAATTCATTCAGCGTCTGTTTATATTATTCCCTAAGACTACATAAATAATTTTAAGAGCAGAACGGGGATTCGCGTCGTTTTTCTTAAACACCGACGAGGCCTTCTGAAGAAAATTGAATTAAACACATACACACGGTTGATCTACCCTCATCGTCTCAATGCAAGCTGATTAAAACGTATTAAGTCTTATATAATAATTAAGATTATTTAAATACCCCTCATTAGTACTTATAATAAATAATATAAATTTTAGTTTGTAAATATGAAAATGTTGATTGTAGTAAAAAAAATTAAATTATATAATTATTCGACGTTATTCCGAATGCATAGTTAATCGAGGTATCATTTTGAATTAGAAGTTTCATCTGACACATGATAGTAAGAAAATACGAGAAGAAACACCGAGTAAAATGGATTGACGTAATTCACGTGGTCACTTACATGGAGTAAGCGCTGATTAAATATTTATGTTTAATCAATATCTCATTTCGTATATAGAAATATATTTAATTACAATGATATGTAATTTTTCATATGATCAATATCTTGATCTTTTATATCTTTTACATTTTTTTTTTCGATATTTAGGGCGTCAGAGTAATAAAACTGCATGTATTAGGTAACTAATTGTATTTAATTTATTTAAAAAAAAACCATTTTACATAAAACGTATTTCTATTAATTAATTTTTTAATTTCAGTAGAATAGAGTTTATGTTAACAATTGTAAAATCTGTGTGGACGAAATCTCAAGAGCCAAGCTATATCTCCGTTATATTTATGAACATTCTTTTCATGATAAATATCATCATCGTCATTTTTATGATGAGCCATGGGTGAATTCTCCTGGAAACCTTCTCTCTTATCATCGCCATGTGCCATAGTACTGATCACTAATACGAAGAAGGAAGCAAAGAATTGAAATCTCATTTTGAAGTTTGTGTAATGCACAGGTCAACAACTATATTTAGAATGGCGATTTAAACATCAACTATACCTAAGAAACACTAAAACTTTTTATCGTATCGTGAACGTGTAATTATTTTTTTTAATAAGAACTAGAGAAAAACGTTACTTAATAAATTATTAATAATATGTTTAAAATATTATAAACATTAAGAATAATATTTACTGTTCATTTAAAAATATTCTTAAAAACTACTGTTGCTGCTGTAGTAATGAGTTTAGATACTAATTGATACACAACGTTGTCTGAAACAATAATTTGATAATCTTAAGCTGTTTGATTTTAATAATTTAAAAGTAGCCATTTTAATCGAATTAATTAAAACACTTACTTCCTTGCTTTTAATTTAATTTATAAAAAATATTTAAGAGTTTCGTTTTCCTAAATTTATTTGGATTAAATAAAAAAACTATTAGTTTAAAAAAAATAAATAAAAATAAAATGGCTTCAATAAAGACTCGGTATCTATTTAATTTGATATTAAGGGTTTCAGTGCCACGCGCATGACGTATATTATCAAACGAATCGTGTCCTCAGTGCCACGCGCATCACGTACATTAGGGGTTCTTAACCATATGCCAGCGAGCGCGGGCATAACGTTAATTTTTTTGTTGAAATTATCATTTTAACAGTAATTGAGACTACTCTTTTATCCAAACGAAAGATAATTGTTTTTGCTTAATATGCAACAGTGTCTTAGAAAGAAA
>JAGXCT010036995.1:0-11394 GCA_022495035.1 Philopotamus ludificatus
TGGCAATTAACTTTAACAATCATAATTTGATTCTAATTACCTCCAAGCTATGACGTGTAGATAGGATATAATTTATAAAAAAACCACTCTGCTGAATAGCAGCCTTTATAGCAACTGCAGTGTGCATTTTCATCCAATAACCTCAGATTAAGAGACAGCTTTCCGCGTCCTTTTTTGTTTATGGATCAATTTCTCATAATATCCACCAGAAACTGCAATTTTTCGTTATTTAAAGTCAGCTAGCAAAATCTCTTGACATTGTGTCATTTGTGGTTCCTTTTCTCTCCACATTCTCACTCTTTTAAGCATTAATATCATTTTTATTGTCATATTGTAAGCTTTTGTTTTTTTTTCCAATGTTTTTGAGTACAATACTAACTTTTCATCGCCAGTGCCCAGTGTTCTGAGAAACGATGATTCTTCTTCTAATTTGAGGAACTTCTTGCACATACTACCCCCATGGCTTTTTTTACGTCGTTCAAGTCATGCGGTATCCAAACCCCTTGTTTATGGATTTTTTTAGATATTCTTGCACGTTTGACTAAGCGTCTATTATTTGTTGAATTGATTTTGTTGGGGTTGCTTCGACTTCATACCTTAAAATGTCATCATCCACTTTTACGGCCTTCTTTTCTCGATGCTTGTCTTTTAAATAAAAATTTAGACTTAAATTTTTTTTAAACCATCTCTGACACTGACCAATAGATAGTACATCTTCATATAAACCGCAAATACTCTTAGCAGTAGCGTAGATGGGGTGTTTTTTTGATGGAACTCGTACAGCAGGCAGTTTCGCAAATAAGTCTTGATCTGGCTGAGAGCCATCCATTTGAAATATAGCGAAGAAAAAAAACCAAATTTATTCTAAAAGATGATCTACAGATTTTTACGGATCAAATGAATGTAGAAAACGTGTTGATGGTTTGATGGAAGAAATACATATTGATGATCAAACAGGCCCTTGTCTAAATCACGACATTTTCGCCCAGTACACCTAATCTGATGACAAAATAATTGCTCCTATTGTAGGTGAAAGATTTTTTTATATCTGTGGTGATTTTTAATTTTCTAACCTAAATTACAAAATTATTAAATTTAAAAAAAACAGTTTACTGAAAGTTTGTTTAAATTATGTAACAATATTAACCTATTTTCAATACAAGTGCAAGAATTTTCACGATTTTTTTATACATAAACGCATTTATACTTTATAATAATTTAAAAATATTATTAAATGTTGATTTCAATAACTAAATTTTGCGTTCTTATCCCTTATTTCACAAAAAAACATTTTGTTTTTGAGACTTGATGTTAAACGAGGGTTACACATATATCCTTTTGCCTTTATTAGTATACAAACTGATTTCAAACGCCGATTAAACATATGCGTGATTACTTTTTAATAATCCGGATATTTCTCGTTAATAAGCGGATATCGTTTTTTTTTTTTAAATATTAATTGTGTGCCTGATACGGTTTTAGTATCTAATAAAACGACTGATACTATCTCATATGTATTCATGGTATTTATATTAACATTCTCCATCGTTTTAAATCGTATTAAATTTAGATGCATTAAAAATAATTTATTTAGATGAGAGTTTATATCTCACGGCTGTAATAATAGTACCAATGTCATTAAAGCGAGTTTTATGTCCTACTTCGAGGTGATAATAGTATCGTTTAACACTTCGTGGACATGTCCCATCAGCAAATTGGTCTGACTGCTTAATGCTCTTTTTTTATAAAACTCAGCAAAGCATTCGACGCCGAGTCACCTTTGCCATAATTTCATGTTCAGATTATTAATTTGGTGCTTGCTAATGGTCACCGTTGGCACTTAACCCCCCGTGCAGACGGTGTTCGGATAATAAAGTGGCAGGACCGTTTGAAAGCGTATCCTCGGTCGAGTGATTTCACAAAACCTGATTTACCTCCCGGTCCTGTCGGTTGAGTTGAATGTTTAGTTTCCGTCGGTCCTGTAATGAGAAGTCTGCGTTAGACCATGAAACCGCTTCAAAGCACCGACAACTTTCTCGCCCCTCGTCCCCTCCCTCTCGTCCCGCTCTTACGGTCGTCGAGGTTTTCACAGTTTCTGCGTTAATTATTAAATATGAAGGGTTTTTTAAAAAAAAAATGAGCTGAAAATATCCACATAAACGTTATTGTGGAGGCAGTTGAGAGGCGTCATTAAAAAGTTTCGTAGCCGGTTTAATAATCTAATTAAATATATTAATAAATATAATGTGCGGGACATATTGTTCCTCCGCTGGAGAGTCAACAGATACAGTTGTATATACCAACGAAAGACAATTTTCATTAATTGAGTCTTGTATACCGCAGTTTGACCACCTCTGCGCCAGTGCATCTGCTAAAAGCTTCTTCGCAAAATCATCGCTGTATTAAGTTGTCAAAAGCAGTTGTAGTCAGCCCCTCGAAATGAATGAGGAGGAAGGCTTTTAGCCACGTCTTTCATATTACTGTATGTACTTATCAAAGTGAGTAGTTTATCACGCTTAGAGTTTTAAACAATTATTATAAGTATAAAGTATATTGCACTAAATTTATATATATTATGCCAGATATTTATTTATTTAAAATGTAGGTATTCTCTGTGGTCCGCCATCGGTCTATCGATCTCTCTCTACATCGGCTTCGATAATTTCGAACAGCTTCTGGAGGGCGCTCATTTTATGGATAACCACTTCTGTACGGCTCCTCTCGAGAAAAACGTAATAAAACCGCCGTAATGCGTATAATATGTCGATTAATTATTCATATATATATCGCATCAGGTTCCCGTGTGGCTCGCCATGCTCGGTATTTGGTATTCAAACTTTTATGGAGCGGAAACGCACGCTTTGCTGCCGTACGATCAGTATCTGCACCGTTTCGCCGCCTACTTCCAACAGGGAGACATGGAGAGCAACGGAAAATACGTCACTAGAGGTGGCGATGTCGTCGATTATTCAACGGGACCCATCGTTTGGGGCGAGCCCGGAACAAACGGCCAGCACGCATTCTATCAGCTCATACATCAAGGCACACGGTAATTCGTTTTCTCTTAATTTTTTTACTTCTGCAACTGTAGCATAATTTTTCAAGATGTTCGGTACTTTGTCGACCAATTAAATGGCTGCAAGGGTCCGTGTGGGACCTTTGTTGTGGAATGTCCTCTGTGACGATCTCCATAAAATTCACATCTTTGCGTTCGTCGATGATATTACTTTGGTTGTCGAGGCTGACTCTCGAATCTTGCTGGAGAGCAAAGCTGATATTACACTTAAAGCCATTTTAGAGTTGGGATATAAATCGCGATTGTTTGCCTATAATTCCATCTTATGTGGAGTTGTAGGGTGTGCAGCTGGAGCTGGGCGCATCACTGTTTGTTATCGTATGTAAGTAGAATCCTTTTGACGGGGCAGCATCCTTAAGCCCACTCCCGTTTATTGCACATCTTCATCAGTATCACTTTTAATTATTGCTGACGTCCTTCCACTTGAACTTGAAATCCAGCTGAGTCCTGTTGTCGTCGGCACCACTACAATTTGCCCACTCCAGGGCAAATCCTTTGGAAACCTGATGTCATACGTCTGCAAATCAACTTTTCATCAGAGTGGCAGGAGAGATGGGTTTCCTCCTCCAAAGGGTGGACTGCCTATTTCTTCTTTCTTGATATTAGAGCCGAGCTAAATTGTAGCAGGTTCTTTCCAGACTTTTGAGGCAGTCAATTCCTGACTGGCCACGGTAATTTCAAGGCTAAACTTAAAGTTTAATCTAGTAACATCTTTGTACGGGTCTCCCGATGGAAGGCCCAATTGGACACATGGACCTGGTGAAGAATGTAATTTGTGCTACAAGGCATTTGCTTGCTTTGCATCGACCTTTAGAGAGTTGTGCAAGGCCACTTTCCTTCTTCCTTCTCCATTTTCTTAAGCAATTTCAGTATAATTTTTAAAATCCCGCGTTTCAAGATAAAAACTGCTTTGTAACTGCGATTGAATTGGCCACAAGCTGGTATATGCAGTGTGGATAAATGGTAAGGGATGAAACTGTGTCGGACCGGTCTTTTATTCATAAAATAAAAATAGGAGAGTTATCACGTATTTAGAAAAAAAGGTTTTATTTCGTTTAAACTATGGTTTATTTGAATAGATTGATTCCGGCCGATTTCATTGCTCCCGCACAAACACACAATCCGATAGCCGGTGGAGTTCACCATAAAATATTATTGGCCAACTTTTTGGCTCAAACTGAAGCGCTCATGAAAGGAAAATCAGAATCACAGGTATCGTCGATTTAATGCAATATTTACGATAAACTGTTCATAATATTTTTTTCGATGTATTCAGGCAAAGGCCGAGTTGGAAAAGGCTGGAATGCCGGCAGATAAAATAAAGAAAATCCTTCCGCATAAAGTATTCCCGGGCAACAAACCCACCAATTCCATCGTCGTAAAAAAAGTGACCCCGTTCATCCTCGGAGCTCTGATCGGTAAGTACATATGATTATTTGATTTATTTATTTATTTATTGATGAGATCATTGTGTATATATTGTTATTGTAGTGACGCATCGAACATAAGATATTTCGCAAGGTGATCTGGGATATCAACTCGTTTGATCAGTGGGGCGTGAGCTCGGCAAAGAATTGGCCAAGGCTATTGAACCGGAACTGAAGGACGCCAAACCTGTGACCTCTCACGACCCTTCCACCAATGGCTTGATCAATTTCCTCAAAGAGAATTTTGCATAATTATTTTTCGTATGATACTCTGCATTTATTTGGCGGATAGTATATTTATTTTTTATTTATGGTGCTATTGATAAGGTGTTGTATAGATGCATTTTTGATATTTATTAAAAGACTAAAATTGGGACCGAAATGCTCTCGAAAATGATAATTATTTTATTGTTAAAATATTTTTGTTAAAAATACTTGAAAATTCCCCTTAGGCTATTTTATTAGAAAAATTATATGATCGATGTGGATTGGTTGATCGTAGATTGTATTTATACAAAAAAATATATTAATGTTCAATCGTAATGGCTTTTATTTTTGAAGATTGCCGATTTTGTAGATCGGAACAGATAATTTGCTAGATTGGCACTCAAGATGTTGAAATAGATAGTATCAGCTATGACACGGATTGATTTAATATTGTTATTTGGCTGCCGAAATATGATGGATTGTATTTTGGTAGTCGGGCAAAAATTGGTACGTTCAGTGATAATAAACATTTTTTTCAAAAAATATTGTTTAATAATTATTATAAAATCAATACACCTGGCGCTCGTATAATACAATAGAGTCAAACCTGTTTTTGTGCGGTGGATAGGGACCGCATAAAAAAATAAAAAACTTACCTTAAATTTTCGCTTTTGCCTCTTCCGTAGCATTTTGAAGGACGGTAATTAACTAATGTGGTTATATAGTGCAGTGATGGCAAACCTTTTTAAATGATCTACGCGTTTATTATATTAGAAGATATAAGCTTTTTTTGAATAAAAAATTATCAAATATTAATTGGTTAAATGATTCTAATAATGCTCTTATGTGACGTCACTCAGCATTTCAAATAACTGAATAAAACACTTCAAGGAAATGTGTTAATTGTATTAATGGCGTTTAAAAGTATTAAAACATTTATGACGAATCTTGACATCTTCAAAAACAGGTTTGACTATATACCTGAACGGTGGTATTTTCCATCGTCAAATATCGTTGTTGGAATAAAAATTTTATAACCTATAAATTAGTACAAATATCAGAGAATCGTTCAATAATTCAATCTGCATTGAGAATTTATGTAATATAAATAAAAAAAATAAACGAGGATCATTAATTTACGAGTTATATGAGATTCGGCAATATCCTGAGCGTCTACAGATACAATTATATAAATTATTTGGGTCTACCGCGTCCTTTCCCGCCGGCCTTCCCCCGTTTAGTTGCAGAACCCTTTTTATTATCCTCGGCTTTCCTTTTGGGGGTGCCCGTAGACGGCAGTACCTAAAAAATAAGCAGAATATTCAACACCGAACATATTATTTAATAAAATAAATGAACGTACGGTGAAAAATCCGTCCAGTCGTCCTTGAACGGTTGTAGTTCTCGATTTAAATAATTTTTTAGAGCCGTTTCGTATTCTATCCTCGTTGAATTGCTTATCGCCGCACAAATATTTGACCAATCCCTCTTCGTCGGGGTCCGTCCATTTGAACTGCAAAATAAAAAAATTGAATTATTTAATCCGTTAGATTTACAGATTGAATATCGAAATAATTACATCGATCTGACTAGCGTCGGCCACGTCGGGCGTTATGAAAAGTTCTCTGGCCTGTTTGTAATTCCAATTTTCGGGAGGCACATATTTTTTTACGTCGATATTCTCCAAGACGTTCTCTATTGATTTATGCTGCGAGATCAACTCCAGCGCTCTCTTTGGCCCGACGCCTTTGATCGACGGACAATAATCGCAACCGAGCAGGATGCACAGATCTATAAACTGATAAAAAAATACACGTTATATTATATAATTTATTATATTAAATTAGGGGGACCAGAAAGAAATCACACCTTTCAAAGTGTTAACCCGGAGCGGGAGTTTGATTTGGAAAGATACTGTTATTTACGGCTATACAAAAACGTATATAAGTAACATTTTTTTCAGGTCCTCCCTATAATAATTAGTATATACCTGTTCATGAGTGTATCCAAGATTCTCTAAGACTTTATCTAAATGAAATTCTTGTATCGGCATTTTTCTAGCCTCGGAAAACGTCATGTGACGCAGCAGCACTTTTGTTCCGAACGTGAGTGCGTCCATATCTTCCGTAGCAACCGCATACACTTTTCCAGCTCTCACCTGAATATAAATATAGCGTTAATAACGAATAAATTTCGACTGAAGTCAATGAACTACGTAGATAGCATTATATTGACATAAACAGATAATAATTATTACCAAATCTGCGCATTGTGCCTCGGCTTCGCAAGGCGCTTCCAAATAAGGCACTCCCATCAACTTTAACAGCTCTTTAGCTTCTTGGGCGTGTCGCTGTGTCACTTTTACGAGACGGCGATTAAATTTATCCATCATAGCGGCATCGCCTATTAAATAAATTCGATCACAATATAATATATAATATAAATATTTCATTTATAACATATATTAAAATATCAAACCAGCTTCAGTCGCCTTGTCGAGCTCTTTCTGCGCATCTTCGCGTCTCTCCGCTCGTTTAACCAACTCTGACGATTTCATTTCCGGTGGTTTACCGTCGAAAACGTAGACTGGTTTGATGCCATTCTCAATCAATCGAATGGTTCGATAAAATGTGCCCATCAGATGAGACGTAGTTTCGCCATCGACCGAAGTCAATTGTGCTCCTAAATATTATTGATTATCAATCAAATAAATTCATTTATATTTATTACACGAACGTATGCATACCTTCGACTCTTACGGCGATTAAAAATTGATACAAACACATAGACGCATCAATAGCTATTTTTCTACCTGAATAAAGCACAAATAATGTTTAATCATTTTCACTAGCATGTTAAGATTGGCACAATATGCTTTTTTTAACATTATAATGGTAAATCATACACAGTGGAATTTAATTGAATTTAGAAGTCGACCTAAACAATTGATCCTTACCGAAGTAGTGTTTGATCTCGCTCTCTTTTATAGCCAACGGCGCCACATCAGCTATTATCTTCGCTAAGCCGAGAATTCCCATCGTGTGTCAGTTTTAAATCGAGCAATGAAACACAACTTGGCGCCAAACTACAACGTTGATTCAACTGACAGTCAGTGCTGCCAACATGAAAATTTAACCTAATTTATGTGTGACAACACTAAAAAATTATAAAAAAGGGAATCAAATTTTATCGGTCAGAAAAATTGCGAACAAATCACAACTCGGACGATATACTTTACACCACGGTTTTTGAGCATGAACCTTGGAGAGAGTTCGAGAGTTCCAGCATTCATGACCAAAAAAACTTTCAACATTATCGGTAGCATCAACGATAGCGGCTGTGTGTGTCGCACAATCTGGCCATATGGCCCCTGCACACACATATAAAAAAAAACAATCATAGTAACGAGTAAAATTATTAATAATATTAACAAACATGACGCTTAACCCTTTAATCACCACGCCAATTATATGGATTTTTACCATACGCCACCATTATTTATTCATAGATAAATTCGTAGTAGCGTTTCCGTGCCTGCACGGCGTGGCGCTGGTGGTTAGACCGATTTCTCGTGCCTGCACGGCGTGGCGTCCAAACGGTTAAAATGTTTTTTTTATTAAAATAATCCTATATCAAAAATTATACTAAAAATGCATTCTTTTATTTAATTTATATAATTTTAAAAATCTGAAATGAAAATCAAACTGTAATGGTTGAACAGTGGAATCTTGAACGATCTTTCTCGCATTTATTATATTTCGCATTCTTTGTTCCCAGATATATCTTTTTTGCTGAACATCATCATTATAGGTGCTTCATCCAAATACCCTTCTCCATTTTTTACGGTCTGCCGCCACGTCGCTTCATCTTCCGGTAAGTTTCAACTTTCCAACCACCTCAGCCTTGGTCTTCCTTTCCTCCGGGGACAGGAACGCTTTGTAAAGGTTTGGTAAGACGTGGAAAATATAAAAAAAATATAAAGGTACTTGACGCCTGCAGCTTCTGGTACTCTCTGGTTGGCGATCTCATGCAATGCGGTCTAGGGTCAAGACTATCAGCAGAAGGGTACTCTTCCTGGTGATCCCCGACGAGAGGCCGGCTGGTGGTCCTACAAGGAGCATGCCTGTCTGCGGTTTAAAGTCGGAGATGCTGAGGCGGAGTCTGCAGCCAGAACGTCAGCGGTTGTTGTGGTTTGCTTGTTTGTAGTAATAATGAGAAATGCGATACGGTGTCGATGAGGTTTCCCATGAAAAGGATAGAGTCTCCAGAGTCGTCATGGCAGAGTAACGCAGGAGCGTGTTCACGCAGCAACTGCGGACGGAAACCCTGTGCTACATTTCTGGAAGAAGAGTGGGGACAGGACGCAACATGGCGTTAATTAAAATAATGCCTTAGCATATGGACATGTATTTTATGTCTAACATTTGTCTTGATATTCTTTAACGAGATTTCTACTCTGAATATCATAAGAACTACAGCTAGATCGTTTCATGAGCTCTCAAACTCTCTATATATTCTTTTCACGGAATCCATGCTTTCTTTTAAACCTTAAAATACAATGGATCGAAGTTCCACTGCATCCGTTTCGATGCGAAGGAATTAAAAACAAAAACATCAATGTCGAAGTATTTTATTAAAACAATAAAGCAGACAATAATAAATAAAGTCATACATTCAACAACAATTCAGCGCCTTATGACAATGCACCATGTCAGAGTCGTACGTTACATTTTCGTTACGCCGATCAATTACATTTTGGAATTCGTTGGATTAATATAATTAGTCGGGATTTGTAATACCGGTCCATAAAATTATACAATTAAAAACTGAACGCGTAAAAACATCGTTCAATTTTTCACAACTCTTTATAAACATATGTCACATATTGAAAATAAAATACATAAATATTCAATAATCTTTGAATATAACTACTCGTTGATTTCAGCTGAATATTTTGATCGATTTATTAGGTCATCCCATGCTTTACGAGCATATAAAAGGCAACAGTGCAGCAAATGCTGTAAAAACATGTGGAAGTGCAAGGTAAAGTCGGTTCGTTTACCATAACTAACAATGTTTCTGTAAATTTGGAAAGTGATCTTAGCTTTAAAAATGCCGATCAAGATCGGAGGAGTTGGGAAAGGCGTTCGGTATTTTCCTAACCATGCTCGTATAATATAAATTTCATTGATGGAAAAGAGAGCAATTTCCAAAGAGTAGAGTGTAAAAGTTTATCCGGAATGAAATCCATTTATTCATAAAAATATATTCATCACATTTATAGACTAGTGCTGACTGAAAACAGATGTCAATTTTGTTTTTGACGATTTAAATCGGATGATAAGGGATTACAGGACTCCTCTAAACCAGAAAAACCTTTAAAATTCGATGACGACATGCTGAAAACTCTGATTGAATCCGATCCTCGCTAAACTATAGAATATCACATAAAATAGTATCTGGAACGTCGACGTCGTTTATTCACTGAGGATTATTAAAAGTAAACGAAACCATAACAGGAGAAGTGTATTGTCGATAATTAGACAAGCTGAAGGAAAAACATCCGATTTTCATCCGAAGTGGATCGATAATTAACTCGAGAGATGAGAAATGGTTATAAATAGTGAGGATAACTATATTTTAGATTATGCTAAAAAAAAGATGTATTTCTTTCCGGGTTTCCATGTCCAGTTTGTGACCAGACACGGTGAAGTTTTTTTTACTTAGAACTATTATTTATTATTATTTATTTACGTGGCCTTATAACCCTGAGGCGGGTCTTTGCCACCTGGAGGACACCTCTGTCTCTACCATGATCTCATGACTGTGACGGACGTTTTCACACATTTCTCCTGATAAAAAAATAATAATTAGCTGAAATATGCAAACAGAATCGTACTCGTATATGTTTAGGCATTCTTGTATCCACCCTAGTCACGTGGTCGCTAGCTTAGACGCGAACGAGTGTTGTTATTTGGCTAGGTAGTGGAGTTAAAGAGAAAAGTTCCGTATTACCATATACAGAAGGTCGCTTGCTGCGTAAAGCTCTGTTTGGGGCAGACTTGTATATGCCCCGCTCTACTCAATTCGAAAAATAATCATTTTTCGACTATATTTTGCATTTACCTTCTCTGGAATTTGGTATATAACAATTTTAAGTTATGGGTAACCGTTAAGGGTAATAAAAGGTAATAAGGGTTTAATAACTTGAATGCAACATGCACCTGAATCTGGACGACCTTCTAAATTTGATGACGGCATATTGAGACCCCTGGTAGAGTCGGATCCTTGATTAACCTTTGAGGAATTATCACAGAGACTCAAAACCACTAAGGCCCTCTGTACGGTGACATTTGCAACGCATCGGTAAAACAAATAGAATGGAAACTTGGACACTGCAATTCTTAGTTGTCGAGACAAAGTATTCGACCCTTTTTACACCGAATTGTAACTGGAGATGAGGAATGGATGAAACTCCAGTTCCGAACCCTAAGCCTGGTTTAACACTTCGAAAGGTACTCTTTTGTGCCGTTGCTGGGATGTAAGAGGTATAATTCATTACGAGTTTTATAACCCGGTTAAAAAACTTAAGATTAAACCTCCGTCTGCATCATGATGTCACGACTGTAGACGGACGTTCTCCAGGTTATCTCGGCTCTTCGAATACGGGTCAGGTCGCCAGCC